>CAJHQQ010001040.1:0-121401 GCA_905132885.1 Moricandia moricandioides
TGTTTTATTTTATATATATTATTTGGAAATAAAATAAAGTAAAACTAACCTGATTTTTTAAAATAATAATAATGGTAATTAATTATAATATTTTAGTTCATGAGATATATATATATATATATAATTTTAATAAGAATTAATGTATGTACGACACATACAAAAATCAATTCTCAAATAAGATTATTAAGATAAATTTTGATAATATATATACCAAAATATAATATATAATTTACTTTAAGGGTGATATGTAAATTTTTAGTGATAATCATTTTTTTAATGCAAATTTTGTAAATAAGATTTAATTTTATTCTGATATTGGATTTATTACTCATTACCATGTTTCAAACATTTTTTTTCAAAATATCAATATTCATACAAAAAAATTTACATGTCACAATTAAGTGATATCATGTCACATTTTCCAAAAGATCTATTTTCTTCTTCTTCTTTTTTGTTGAAAATGAATATGGTGAATGCACGTAAAAATATCAATTCTCAAATAATATTTTAAGAATTTATTTTTTCTGTATATGATTTGGTTCAAGTATTTCTTATTGATATACTTAAAATATACCAAAACATCTGATATATATAAAAGATTATTTAAAATTTGAGAAATTCTAATAAATACATCTGAAATATCTTAAATATACAAAACCTTAAGAAAACCAAAAAAACAATACATGAATATATCAAACATATATTTATAATCTTCCTAGTGACAAACTCCTCGTTAGGGCTGAGCACTTACCCGATATTTGAATCTGCACCCGAACCTGACCCGAAAAATCTAAACCAAAATTCGAACCGAAATAGCAAAATACCCGAACAAATATTGAATTAGCAGAGATTGGATATCCAAACCCGAACGAATAATATCCGAACCCGGATTAATACCCGAAAGTAACCAAACATATGTATAATTAAACCATATATTTCTAGTTTTGTTCTCGCATTTTTCAAAATATTTATATTGATGTTAAACATGACTTAAAATCAGATTATATATATATATATATATATTTGGAAAAAGTGATTTACTATTCACTTGAAATGCATGTCAAGCTCTTATTTCGTGAAATAACAAAATTTACATCAAAAAAAGTTCAAAAACAAAACAATCAAGTTCGTATTTTTTGTTCTTATTTTTTTTTTGTCTCCAAACCTATTAATCGTCCTATTAAAAATTAAAAATCAGTTAAGTTAAATATATTTTTAAATACAAGAAATTTTAACAATGAATAAATTGATTTTTTT
Source organism: Moricandia moricandioides (assembly GCA_905132885.1). Lineage (NCBI taxonomy): Eukaryota > Viridiplantae > Streptophyta > Magnoliopsida > Brassicales > Brassicaceae > Moricandia > Moricandia moricandioides. The sequence goes on from CAJHQQ010001040.1 coordinate 1,258, forward strand.
TGAAAAGCTAAATATCCGAACCCGATCCGAAACAACCGAACCCGAACTAAAAATATCCGAACCTGATTCGAAGTGTAAAAATACCCGAACATGTATTAAACCCCTATACCGAAATACTCAAAAATCTAAAATACTCAATCCAAACCCGAACACCCATCCCTACTCCTGGTCATAAAACGTATATTTATAATTTATGAACCGAACTAATGTTCAAAAGAGGGAAATCATTGGATATATACATAATTTGACAAAATTAAGCCCATCCGCATGACCAAACGCTATAAACAAATAAAGAAATTTACCATTAACGTCAGTCTCATAAGAGGAATGTGTACCAAGATTGGCCTCTCACAACATGTGCAAGTATTTCGGTATTTTCCCATAACTTAGCTCTGAAATACCTCTGACACCTCTGACTGCAAATTCATGTGAATCCCATGCTTAAGATTTTGAGATCTCACATCCATAATCGGTACGCATAATCTGAATAATATCGTTCGCTTTAGGCCCATCTTTGACACCTTCATATTTATGCATGATCAAGCCGCATATTATTTTTGCTGAAGCTTTCTTACCAGACATGGTTTTGCTTGAAGGTGCACATGAATGTTCACCGACATACTTATTAATAATAAGATATGTATAGCCCTTCAAACACTCTGCTCGAGCACCCCAATTGCAAGCGTTATTAGCGCATCTAATACACCAAATTGCTTTATTGGATTTGATAACTTTGTAGTCAAAGTTATGTTTCATTGCATATAACTCAAACCTCGCCTTCAATACTGTTTGTTGAGGAAAAGATCTCATTTCTTAACCAACTCAAGCACAACTTTTTTTTTGCCAAATTTTCTCTATTTTCTTGTTCAGAGATGATGTCAGCATCATTATCATCTCCATCAACGACTTCTTGCTTCATATTTCCTTTCTTATTCTCCTTATGCTTATCACTCTTAACATTACTTGAAGTGCCCCCATTGTCACAAGGATAGCGCTCCTCCTCTTCAGCAGTAGTAGAATCAGTTGGCACCTTATTAAGATTAAAGTCGACTTTATTTGGATTCCCTTTCTTCGCTTTATAGGAAACACACAATCGAGTTGACTCATTTTTCTTTACAAACCCTAGAAAATTTTGAAGTTGGCGTGAGTTTCCAATGATCACCGGTGGACATCCTGATGAACTGATAAACCCAATAGGTAGATAACTCAACTCCAAATCGACAACCGTTTCTTCGAAACCAAAATCTTCTAAAACGATTTTCTGTAACTCTTCTAGAGAGGAGCTCACTTCGAAAGAAAGTAACCTTCCCCATTTCTTCTCATCGACAGAGGAACTCCATTCTGAGGCTGCAACCGATTCCCATACACCACAATAGGCATAGATATGCATCACTGAAGAAACTTTCTTGAAAGTTTTGTGAAAAATCAAGGGAATATGGAAGAGAATTGGTTGAAGAAGGGCGCAGGCAAGAAGCCACGATTTTTTTTATTTCTTTTTTTGTGTAAATATTCAATTTTTTCAAATATGGAAACAAAATATTTCCAAATATTTTCTTTCTATATTTTCGAACTGTTCATACTTATCCGTAGAATCTGAATTCTAACTTTTTGTAGAATACAATTAACAAGTTTGAACCCAACTTCTACAGGTTTTGGAATTTTAATAATGTGTAGATTGTGTATTTTACGTTTTTAAGAATGTACATTCTGTAGTTTGTAGAACAAAATCTGGAAATTTTATTTAAACATTTTTAGAACCAAATAAAAATACTTCTGTAATTGTATAGGTATTTCTTCATATTTTCCTAATTTTTTGGCAAATAAAAGTATTTATTTCATGTATTTTCGTAATTAGAAAAATTATTATAAATAAAATTTGTACAGAATTAGAATTAGCCTAAACGGACAATGTCCTTGTTTTTTTTGCCCAAAAAAACAATTTTCCCTAGTACTTTTTTATTTTCTTACTTCAAATATTTACAGCTTAAATAAGTATGGGCAGATTGTCAAAAACTGTTAAAACTTTGTAAGGTTTTGTGATATTTGTTATTCTGACCCAAGAAAGTAGTGTTTCTCTATTCTCAATTTCGGTTCATATTATTTTCAACACACGTAAGGTATAGACACATGCAAAAGTATAAACATATATTGTACATGATGATGTATTATAAGATGGAATAAAGCGTAGATCTACATAAAAATTCTAAATTTTGATAAGTTCTGAAAGTAGTAACTGCTCTCTTTGGCGACTCTGTGTGCACAACTTAATGGCTTTTCGTGATTTATAGCCGACGTTGACTCTGAAGCCGGCTGTGCTCTTTTTCTTTTCGTTTGATATATCTTTTTCCTTAAATTTCCATGACACAGAGCGACGAATTTAACATGCGGTACTCTAATTCTCGTTCTTTTTTTCTCTCCTTGTAAGAGTCATTTTCCTACCTTTGAGTTATTGTGTCGGTTTCATTCTGCTATCAATTTCTCTATGCGGCATCTATTGTCTCACTTTTGAAGCCTTTCAATTTCAACCTCGTAAACCAAATCACCATTCTGATTTGGATGTTTCCAAGTTGACACATCCATGCATGCATGGATATAGGATCCAGGGTTGATTTTGGTTTTACAGAATGTGGGATAGAACTTTTGGAAGGAGTCAGATACTGTGCATACACTCTGCTTCACTGGAATCCGTAAAGATAGTTACAACTATTTTTTGGTGGTCACGAGTTGGGGACTGCAAATAATTGGTCTTCATTTAGCAGTGAAAAAAATCCTATAAATACGGTGTATCAAGGCCATAAGCATGGGTCTGTACTGCTACAATTCACGTATATTATATATAATGTGCAATAGAAATTCTGCATTTGATGAATGAGAATGAAGACCTATGTATTGCGTTTGTGGGCGTCTTCACCAGATTCTGTGGACAAACTTTCAGTGCCAACTTTATCGCGTAATTTCAGTGCCAAACTTTTTTGTTAATTTTATTTGACAATGTAATGCTGAGAGCATTTTGGAGTTTCATCACCAAGATGATAGCCAGCCGAAACTATGTGTCGAGGGGACATAACATATTTCATCTGTAACCCTATTAGACTTTCGGACAGAAAGCATGGCTAGTCTTCATCCTTTTATCGAAATTGGTTTCAATTATTTTCAAAAAAAAAAAAAAAATTGGTTTCAGTTTCCTTTATTTGGCATGACTGTTGTCTTTAGATTGTTTTTGTATTTTGTAATTACTTCTTAATATCAATATAATTGTAGACTAGTCGGAAAAAGATAAGTTCTGATAGTAATAAGTAAAATGAACAAATATTAACCATCAGTACACCAAAAAAATATTAACCATCAGATTAACGGAAAACTTGGTTTAAAACAAATATTTTCCACTCGTTTTTGCCGTATCACCTTTATACTCTCTCTACCATTCTTCCAAATAATCATTTTCTTTAGTTTGCTTTTATTGTTATCATTTCTTCATTTGCTTAAACTCCGTTCCTTGTTTTCTTTTTTACTTCTGGATTTCGAGGATTTTTAGGTGAAATTTGCATATATTTCTTTTATCAAACCATTTCTTTTTTTTTTTTTAATTATTTCGTTGTTTTTGATATAGGATAATCTGCTAATTAGATAAACATACAACCTTTTGAGAAACAAGTTTCTTTTTAAGTTTGGTTGTCTTTCATAAGATTATTTTCCTCATTATTTGATTGCCGCCAACTTCTTGCGTGTCTGGAAAAGTGATGAGTATTTTAAAAACTAGCATTTTGCGATTGTAAAATCCTTGTTCTTTGCATATAGTTTTTTTTTCAATTTCATCTTGATTATTCATTTTATGTTCTAGCAACTTTTTCTTCGTTTTCTTATTTAAACAAAAAGAAAACACCTAAGTTAGAGATCTATGCAAATTACAATGTCAAGCTCAAGCATGAAAAGCCTATTGAAAGGCCTCCGATACATTTCTCAAGTATTTGGTAATTAATTCTCTCCCAAAGATTTATATATATATGTTGTTGAATAAGAAACTATGATAATTAGTCCATTTATCTCTTAAATAAAATATCGAATTCAGTTTTCAAATATATGGTAAATCTTAACTATTACATATATCACGTAGAAATGTTGCATGCATTGTGATAATATTAATTTGTGTTGAAAAAAATAGCCAGTTAACACTTTTTGTTGTTGTTGTTTGGGTGTTGGTTATAAAAATGAATGGTAGAAAGTGGAAAAGAAGAAGAAGAAGAGATAGAGATAGGGAATCCGACGGACGTAAAGCATGTTGCTCATATTGGTTGGGATGGTCCATCGTCCACTCCTGCCTCCGCACCAAGCTGGGTACGTACTTTACCTATAAATGCATGCATGCCTAGTTAGCTATAGGAGTAATTCTATTTGGTTTTAATGTGGTGTGTATATATGTTTGAAAGATGAACGAGTTCAAAACTGGTGGGGGATTCTCCGAATCTGGACAAGGAGGCGGAGAAGATGATTCCTCCGCGAGATGTATGTCTGAATGTGGTGGTCGGACTAGAGATTTACCAAAACTACCAAAATCTTCGAGGAAAGCATCGTCCGAGAAAGGTTCTCCGACAAGGGAAATATCATCAGATAAAAGTAAACGCAGATCTTCGAAAAAAGGAACAACATCATCAAGAAGAAAGGAAGTGTCTGAACTAAACGAGTTTTCTTCGTGGTCTAGTCCAAGTATAGGAACATTACCGGATGTTCCAAAGAAATCGAGGAGGAAGAAGAAGACCAAAGAAACCGTTAATGGGGGATCAACTAGATCGGTCAGAAGATCTGACGTGGATAGCATGTCTGAGACTGGTTCTGTGAGATCTATGCCTCAATTCGACAACAGAGATGATTTTTGAAAAGGGAGAGCCAGAGGAGAAGAGAGTCTTTACTTTTGACAAGCATGGCTAATTAATTTTCACTGGACAGTGAACATAGCCAATATTAGATTTTCTAGTCTTCAGTACTCTTGTACTCTTATCATTCACTTTAATTACAAGAATACATTTTTTTTTTTGTTTTTGAAACAAACAAGTAGATTGGAAGGTACTATGAATTTTTTTTTTGTTAGGGTACATTACTGTAACATAATTTGTTACCTCACAAAATATGTTTGGTTGATACTGACATGGCACATGAAATTCAGATACTTATCCGATTATCAGATATTTAATTTTTTTTTATAAGAAAAATAAATATTATATTAAACCATCCATAAACCATGATTTGAAACAGCTACAGTGATTCCGGCAAGGAGGAGAAACGACATCTATTCGATAAAAAAAATACTGAGAAAATGGCAAGACTATACTATTCTATCATTTGATAGTATAGACGGAGGTGAACGTTGGAGGTAGATTTGAGTTTCAATTCTTGTAACTGTTGGATCTGTCATATCAAATCTCTTACAAGTTGTTTGTCTAATTTTCCTCTTGTATTTAAACTCATGTACTGCCAATAATGAAAGTTAAGGAGAAAGAATTCCTTCTCTATTCTATTCTCTCTCTTGTCAACAACATCTCTCTCATACTCTCTTTCTTATTTCTCAATCAAACTCACATTCTCTCCACTGTTTTTTGTTAGTTTTTACCAACTGCTTGTGTTACACAAAGATCGCAGTGTGTTACACACGAATACGAGAGAAGGAATAAGATAGAATTTTTCCAGAAAGTTTTGACTAAATTAACTTGTCTGAAATTACTTAGATATTATTGAGATTCTGTGTTTTTGTTTACAGCAAATGATTGACCTTTATATAGAGATCGAATCATTGCAATGTAAAATACACAACTCTTCATTCAAAAGACACAATATGAAGAGTTGCAACTTTCTGTGTAAATAACTAACTTATGTTAATGTACTAAGGAGAGATTAGATTATATAGTTTAACACTCCTCCTTAATCATATCTCGACTTCACTCCAAGCTGCTTCCTGAGATCTTCAAACCTTGAACAGCCCAATGCCTTTGTGAGAATGTCTGCAACTTGATCATCCCCTTTGCAATACTCCAGTTCAATGATCCCCTTCTGCTCAACTTCCCTCACGAAATGGTACTTGATCTCTATGTGCTTTGTCCTTCTGTGTTGCACCGGATTCTTCCCAATTGCTATTGCTGATTTGTTGTCACATAAGATCGGAATGCCTCCTTCAAACTTTTGACCAAAATCTTCAAATAGTCTTTGTAACCACACAACTTGATTTGCTGCTGCACATACGGCTATGTACTCTGCCTCAGCCGTTGATTGTGCCGCTGTTTGTTGCTTACTTGACTGCCAACAAAACATGGCTGAACCAAGAGTGAACAAATAACCTGAAGTGCTCTTCTTGTCTTCCTTAGAACCACCCCAATCACTATCTGTGTAGCCCATAAGTCTTGGTTCCTTCACACTTGTAAAATACACTCCAAAGTTTGATGTTCCTTTGACATATCTTAACACTCTTTTGGCTTCTTGGTAGTGCTTCATACAAGGTGATGACATGTATCTTGAGAGATAGGCGCTTGCATACATCACATCAGGTCTTGATGCACACAAATACAAAAGCCCTCCAACAATGCTTCTGTACTTAGTCGGATCTCCATACTCTTTGTCATCCTCAACTCCTTTCTTTTGTGGTGTAAGTGGAGTGCTTACACTCTTGCTCTCTCGCATCCCAAACTTATCAACAAGTTTGTTTGCATACTTTTCTTGTGAAAGAAATATGCCTCCATTGTCTTGAATTACTTCCATTCCAAGGAAATAGTTCAGTAATCCAAGATCCACCATCTCGAATTCTTTCTTCATATTTTCCTTGAATGTGTTGATGATCTCAGCATTGTTTCCAGTGATGATTATATCATCCACATATAGACTCACGATCAACACATCTACCTCTTGCTTCTTGATGTATAAAGCTGCATCATTCATACTCCTTTCAAACCCGTTTTGAAGAAAATATGAATCTATCCTTCCATATCATGTCCTTGGAGCTTGCTTTAAACCATACAAAGCCTTGTGTAGCCTCAACACCTTTTCCTCATTTCCTTGCGTCACATACCCAGGTGGTTGTGTGACATACACTTCTTCCTTCAGTTCTCCATTTAGAAAAGCTGACTTCACATCCATTTGATACAAACGCCACTTCATCTGAGCTGCATATGCGAGTATGGCTCTTATTGTATCATGTCTTGAGACAGGGGCAAACGTCTCAAGGTAGTCAACACCATATGATTGAGAGAATCCTCTTGCAACTAGCCGTGCCTTATGCTTGATGTGATTACCGTTTGCATCGGTCTTGATCTTATAGATCCACTTCACACTTATAACATTCTTCTTCTCTGGCTTGTCCACTAGTTCCCATGTCTTGTTCTTCTCAATCATGGCGATTTCTTCATTCATTGCCTTTCTCCATTCCTTGTTACCACACGCTTCATCATAATTGTATGGTTCTTCATGTGCATGAAGACAATACTCTATTGCTTGAGCCGCCTTTTCAAGCTCTACTCTTGGTGCCTTTTCCATGATCTCAACCATGGACTTAAACTTCTTTGGTGGCTCAGAATCTTCTTCATCTTCATCACTAGTATCATGATCATTATTTTGAATGAAACCAGGGCTGGAAGTACCTTCGGTTTTTGTTTGTTCCTCAGGCGATTGAGAGTTTTCCATAGACATCTCCAATGTCTTCTTGACTTCTTCTAGCCTTTTCCAGTCCCACTTCTTGCTTTCTTCAAACTCTACATCTCTTGATACTTCAACCTTCTCATTCTCCAAGGTGAGAACTCTATAGCCTTTGGATTGATTGCTATATCCAATAAAAATTCCACGCTTTGCCTTGATATCTAACTTCCTCCTCTTCTGATCCGGAACATGTATGTAACATATGCTACCAAACATTTTCATGTGTGACACATCAGGCTTGTGTCCACACCACTTCTCTATAGGAGTGATATCATCTTCTATTGCCTTTGATGGTAGACGATTTTGAAGATATGAGGCAGTGTATACCGCTTCTGCCCATAACTTGAGAGGTAAATCTTGCTCTGCCAACATAGTTCTAGCCATCTCCACTAAGGTCCTATTCATCTGTTCTGATGCACCATTTTGTTGTGGTGAATAAGGCAAGGTAACTTGCTTGTTGATTCATTCTTCTTCACAAAACCGTTTAAATTCTTGTGAAGTGAACTCACCACCACCATCTGATCTCAATGTCTTGATGGTACAACTTGATTGCTTCTCCACCATTGCTTTGAACTTTTTGAATAATGAGAATGTCTCTGATTTTTGCTTCATGAAGTATACCCAACACATGTGAGTATAGTCATCAAAGAGTAGCAAAAAATATCGACTTCCATCAAGAGATTGGTGTTGCATTGGCCCACATACATCCGTATGTACAATCTCAAGCTTTTTATTTGTCTTAGTTTGAGATTCTTTTGGGAAGCTTTTGCGTAATTGCTTTCCTAGTCTACACGCCTCACATGCTTCCTTCCTCACTTTAAACTTTGGTAACCCCTTTACCAAGCTTTTGTCTTGCATTTGTTGCAACCTCTTGTCGCCTACATGACCAAGTCTCTTGTGCCATGTCTCCATTTTGACTTGCTCACTTGCGCTCATGGCTTCTTGTTCCTGAGCTGAACTCATCCTTATTCTGTAGCTCTTGTGAGTCATTGGGATATTCATTATCCTCCTTCCTTTTGCATCCTCTATGATGCATCTCTTCTCTTGGAAATTCACCCGGTATCCACTTGAAACAATTTGTGGAACACTCAACAAATTTTTTGCCAAACCCGGAACCAAGAACATATTCCTGATGGTCCTTTTGCCATCATTAGTCATTACGGTAGTATCTCCCTTACCGGCTGTCATGACTTTGCTTCCATTTCCAATCTTTATTGGAACCTTGATACTCTTATCAAGTCTTGAGAAGTAGTTCTCCTTCTTTGTCATATGATTAGTTGCTCCACTGTTTACTAACCAGACATCTTCCATCACTGTTGTTGCTTCACTCGCACTGAACAACATGTGATCTTCATTAAAGTCTTCTTCTTCAAGACTTAAATGTGATTTCTCTTTTTTCTTTGAGTAGCACTGATTTGCAAAATGGCCTAACTTGCCACAATTGTAACACTCCTTGTTACTTTTGTAATCCTTCTTGGGATTATCCTTCTTCTTTTTTTCTAAAACATTCACTCTCATTGTGATTGTTCTTCTTGCAGAAACCACACCACTTATTGCTTCCATTGCGTTTTGAGTTGTCTTGTGTGACACCAAAATTTTTCTTTTTCACACGAGCATCGAATATAATGCTCCTTCACTTGTGCTTTCTTCTCTTGTAGCCAGCCTTGCTTCATGAGCCTTCAAAATCCCGATCAGTTCTTCCATCTTTGTTGAAGTCAAATCGCTTGTTTGCTCCAATACACTGACTATACTATCGAACTTTGCTGGGAGAGAGATGAGTATCTTTTGTATGAGTTGGATGTCTGTCTTTTGTTCTCCATGATAAGTTAATTGATTTGCCACTGCAACTAACTTATCTGTGAAGACCTTGATGTCTTCATTCTCATCCATCTTCAGATTTTCGTACTCCCTTCGCAACGTTTGAAGTCGAATCAAACGGACTTGAGGAGAGCCTTCATACTCTGCCTTCAATGCATCCCACGCCTCTTTAGATGTTGTTGCTGCTGCAATCCGTGAGAAGATCTCATCCGATACGACAGTTTGCAAAATTTGCAGAGCCATCGTGTCATTCGCCATCACTTCTTCTCTGAGCGATATTGCTCTTGCTGTCTCAGGAGTTTCATTTACTCGTGCTGGTGGCTCCCATGCCTTCTGCAACCACAGACCATAACTTCCTGGTCTTGAGAATGGTTGTCATCTTAATGCTCCAGAAGTTGTATTTCTCCCCATCGAATATGGGGATCACTTGATTTTGATTCTGCATCGTTTCGTGTCTCCGATAAATGGTATGCCAAAAATCTCTAGCCTCTTTTTCTCCACGCCAAGTGTTTCTCTTACTAGTGCTTTTTTCGTTATCATCTCAACCGTAAAGCTCTGATACCATGTTAGTTTTTACCAACTGCTTGTGTTACACAAAGATCGCAGTGTGTTACACACGAATACGAGAGAAGGAATAAGATAGAACTTTTCCAGAAAGTTTTGACTAAATTAACTTGTCTGAAATTACTTAGATATTATTGAGATTCTGTGTTTTTGTTTACAACAAATGATTGACCTTTATATAGAGATCGAATCATTGCAATGTAAAAGACACAACTCTTCATTCAAAAGACACAATATGAAGAGTTGCAACTTTCTGTGTAAATAACTAACTTATGTTAATGTACTAAGGAGAGATTAGATTATATAGTTTAACATTTTTTTAATGTTCTTCTTGTTCTTCATAAAAACTAACATGGTATCAGAACTTGCAAGCTCCTAGTTCTTATTTCTCTTCCGCATTCTGTTATACTCTTCATACTCTTTCACTAGCTCTCTCTGTTCACTTTTAAAAAAAATCTCTTAAGAAATTGCTATTACCCAACGGTCCATAGCATCAAAGATAGAGCAAAATACGGCTGTTGTGATTCCAGTCACTCTAAAAGGGGTGAACTACTTACTATGGTCAAGAGTGATCAAGACAACCTTTGGTGGAAGAGGTTGATGGTCACATGTAACCACTAGTGAAGCGCCAAAGCAAACCACTCAAGGAGAAGATGACAAGGGGAATTTGTTGGTAGATGAAGGCAAATGAAGTCAAGAAGATCTGGTGTTTTCTATCATCCAAAGCTCACTTTATGGTCCCATTATTGAGTCCTATTCATACTGTGAAACCGCAAAGGAGTTATGAGACACTTTGCAAAAAGTTTATGAAAATGAGTATAGTTTGGATGCAAGTCTCCTTCTCCTTCTTTTTTTTTAATGTTTTTATAGCCGTCCAAGAGAGCATCATAATGGTAACGTGATCTCCGGCGTGTATTTGGTGTCATTAATATTTTATTTCATGCTCTGATTTCCATTACATTTTATGTTGTGAACTAGGTCAACTCGACATTAATTTTGTTCTGAACTTGGAATGTGCTCTCGTTCTTTCTGGACATATTATCTTTGTAATATATCTTTGAGCTATTGAACAGGATCTTTGCATTGGGTTTGGAGTGGGATGAACCTAACTCCAATAAAAATACTTCATTTTGATCTCACTAATCATAGTAGGCCTGGGCATCCGGGTCCTCGGGTCGGGTCTTCTCGGGTCCGGGTCCTTCGGGTCCTGGAGATTTAGACCCATATAGGTACTTTAAAAAATTCAGGTCGGTTCCGGGTCGGGTCTTATCGGGTCTGGGTCGGTTCGGGTCCACTTATCTCGTACCCGCAGATACCCGAATTTTTTCGGTTCTTTATTGTATCGGGTCGGATCCAGGTATTTTGGGTCGGTTCCTGATATTTCGGGTCGTTTCTACATATTTTGGATCTAAATATGTGTTTCGGGTCTACTTGTACCCATTAACCTGCAACGTTACCCGAACCTCAAACCTGCAATTTTGAAACCCCATAACGAAAAAAACACATTATGAAACTGCAGTAGTGCAATTACCGTAACCATAACTAATAAACTTAAAACATGATCAAGTTACCATTCAAAACACACAAAAAATCATTAAGTCTAATATTCTTCGGTTCCAAAAATACCCGATCGGGTCCCGGGTCGGTTCTGGACTCGAACCTGCTACCTACGGGTCCTCCATCATTAGACCCAATAGGATAAAATTCTCGGTTCCGGTTCTGGACCCGAACCTGTATTTTCGGGTCGGTTCCGGGTCGGGTCCTCGGATACAGGTTAAAATGCCCAGGCCTAAATCATAGTCATAAATAAAGACAAACGTGGCATCTGGAAGTAGGGGAAGTTTGTGATCCTCAGTGTACAAGTCACATAGGTCACCAACTCAAAACGGATATTAAATAATAAAAGAGAAATATTATAATACAAATTTGTTTTATATATCATAAAATGCAAAATAAGCAAATATGTACATTAAAGAGTGAAATATTTTTTGCTCAAAAAGGGATGAAATATATAAAAAAATATAAATATAAATCTACTAATACTAAAAGGGGCATATGAGCTCCATTGAGCCTATCCACATCAGCAAATAAAATCTACCAATCAGAGACTTCTAAACAGACACGTCAGATCGATTTTCTCAACATAGATTTGAGCGGGTCATTTATGTGGGACTGTCAAAACTTTTAAAAACAGCTCAAATCCAATTCATGTTGCCAAAACTTCTCTGCAGTTCACCGTTAGTCTGTTACTTACTCTTGATCAGTCTAATAAGCATATTCGTGAACATGCTTGAATGAAACGAAAATTAAAAATTTATATAAACATGGTGTAGATCACACAATCTTTTGTTATATGGTGTTTTTGTCTTACATGATAAATTAAAGTCCACACTTAATTTAAAATAACTAATATTAAAGATTTTCAAAATGATTGTTTCTTAAAAAAATTGATATCAAATAAATTAAATTGACAAAAGGAAAAAAAGAAAAGAATTTCAATTAAAATATATATATATATATATATATATATATATATATTAAATCATTGGAAAATTAACAATTTTTTTTTTAAAGAATGAAAGACTTTCAAACAGTTAAAGCTATATAAATTTGGAACATCAAAAATATTAATAATTTAGGTTATATGCTAAGGAAAACATTACTCATTACTAATAATGAGTAATGTAAATATTACTATAATTTAACCAAAAATATAAATAAATATATGAATATTAGTTACTATAGATTCATAAAGATGAGAATATAATATATAAGATATTAATCAACAAATTAGAATAGAAAACTTTAACAATTTCTAACAGTTATGGATAAAATAAAATATTACAAACGGATATACTATTAAAAAGACCTACTAAATTTTTTATAGGCAGTTAACAATTATGAAAACATTTACAAATGTTTTAACAGTTTCAGATATTCTTACAAAATTTTATGTAAGACTACAAACATAAAAATATTATTTATTTTATCGTAAATTTGCACCAAAATATATTTTTGTACAACATAAACTATTATTTCATGTATTATATAATCATATCCATTTCACTACTACATATATAGCTAAGAAGATCAGGGAGAACAAGATTTAATACTTTAGATTTTTATATTATATATCTCTTAAAATATTATTTAGAATTAATTAAAATTAATTATAGTTTTTTTTTTGTTTTTTACTATCTAGAAGTTAAACTACGTTATATAAACTAAAGTACATTAAATATTATCGTGATAGTAAATTTTAAATAGAAATATTATCTATCAAATATACATTTGAAAAAGATAATAAAATTAATACATATAAAAAATGTACACAATAAAAAGAAAAATCATACTTTTGTGGGTATTTGTAAAATAAAAATTAAAATTAAAAAATTATGAGATATTTAAAGGGTATACTAAAACTAATTACAATACTATACTACAGTTTTCTTTGTACCGCAAAATCTATAAAATATTTAAAAGGTACAATTTATATTTTTTAAACGCTACCAATGATGACAAAAAAATTATACCAATATATTTATAACACAACTTATACATTTCATAAAACAAATAAATAGATATATAAATAAAAGTTAGCATAAAACAATATTAAAATGATACAATATTTTAAATATATGTTAACAAAAATAAAAATCTGAAATTTTTTTATTTTTAATAATTTAAATCATCATACAATTTATACTAAAAAATCATATACATATCCGCGCGTAGCGCGGTTAAATGATCTAGTATAAATAAAAATCCCATACCACACACCAAAACTCTCTTGCACGCATAAAAAGAACTCTCTTACATCCAAGATCAAATGGTCATAAATATTCTTCAAAACAAAAAAATGTGCCTTTCCAGTGAAAAGTGATTCTATGTGTTAAAAGGGAGAAAAGTGACTTATAATGTAATGTATTCTTCTTTTATTACAATTTAAAAAGGCATAAAAGTGACTTACAATTAATTTTTATGTTTTTTTTCAAGGTGTGGTATTTGTTTGAAATAGATCTAAAGATGATATGTGTGATTTATATAGATATTTTATATTAAAAACAATGTGTTCTTATTATTGAAATGTAGTCACGATATGAATTGTCGATTTTAAATTGAAAATGAGTTTTTATTGTAATATATTTGTATCATAGTTATAACCATCAATCTAAACTATTTTGTGCCTTATTTGATTTAGAAGCTACTAATATTTTTGACATGTTTTTTCAAAGCGCAGATATTTTTTGTCGGCCATTAATATAATTTTAATAAGAATTTATAAATTTTTATTAGGAAATGATTTATTATGTGGTCGAATTTGATACAATCCTGATGCGATGTAGTCAAATTGTTGTAATACATTGTTATATTGTAAAAGTATACTAAAAATATTGTTTGTGTATAATGTGTTTCAAAAAGATATAGTTATTGATGAAATGTATGTGCATAATAAAGTATAATCACTAAAAGTTTGATTTTTTATGAGCTGTATTTAAAATTAAATTTTCTTTATGTTCTAAAATGATATGAATTGATTTTATAAATTTACTCATTTAACTAATAAATATTTTTGATTATTTTGACTATAACTCATGATTTGATGGATGCATCTGTAGTTATAAATTTAAAATAAAATAAAAACTGAAATACCATTAATGAAAATTGATATTCTTTTGGAAAGTAGCATAATAAAAAGATATTTGAATAATATAACTATTTACAAAACAAAATTGTATAAAGCAAAATTATAATGCATCAAACATAGATATATATTTTAAAAATGAAAATATAATGGTGGAAACCAACAGTTGGAGTATTTTTTTTAACACAAACAGTTTGAGTATTAAATGGTAAAAAATAAATAGAAAATATAGTTCGCATATAAATTATCTTTCAAGAAAAATATAAAAAGCATTAGTTACCATAAATATAAGGAATATACGTGTAACGCCCCGACCGTTCACGCCTAATGGGCTTCCCACGCCCGCTCGCTCGGCATCTAGGTCTCATTCCGTGCAACGGGCAGTGCATTAATTTTTTTAAGGCTCGAAAGACTTGTTTACTGTACCTATAATCACCACACAATCTTTCCCCATATTTTGGTCTCACTCACACGGTATCACAAATCACTTCCCGATTGGTCACCCATCTTTCTACTACTCCAACTCAAGAAAAGGTAACCCAAAATTTTTAAACGGATCTGTGTCGGAAAAGGTAAGCGCACTTTGGTGACATAGGTAGCCAAATCAGTTCTTTAAATCTTTTCATATATACCATAAATCGGGATGTTACAATTCACTCCCACTCATGAGCGCAACGCCCCCGTGACGCACAATGACAAGTTTCAAGATGTCTCTCGGGTCAAAACCGAGATGGCTAACAAGCTCTGATACCACTTGTAATGCCCCAACCGCCCATGGCTAATGCGCTTTCCACGCCCGTTCACTCGGCCTTTGTGCCCCATTCCATGCAACGGGCGCTGCATTAATTTTTCTAAGGCTCGAACGACTTGTTTACTGTCTTTACAATCACCATATGACCTTTCTCCAAACTTTTGCCTCACTCACACGACATCGCAAATTATTTTCCGATAGGTCATCCATCCTTCTACTACTCTAGTTCAAGCACGCTTAACCCTGTAATTTTAAACGAGTGTGTGTCAGAAAAGGTAAGCGCACTTTAGTGACATAGGTAGCCAAATCAATTCTCTTAAACGTTTCCACATATACAAGAAATCAGGGTGTTACAATTTGGTTGCTTAGTTTAATAAATAATATCCATTTAAAATTTAAATGTTAATAATATGACAATGTAATTATGAAAAAGGCAATGGTAAAATCATTATGACAATAGTAATGATCAAGCATTCACTTCCTTCCAGCAATTAAAAAAAAAACTTTGATGCTTCAATTATATGTTACAACTGGTGGACATGCAAGGGTGATCCAAAAAATTATGGATTAAATATTAACTCGACCTTGTAAAATGACGACATTTACTTCTTGAAAGATTCTTAAATCAATTATATAACAAAGTTTGTCTAGTAATAAAATCTCTCAACTAAAGATTAATCAGAAAATAACTCCGCAACTAAAAATTCAACGAAAGAAATCCTCAACTTTAATTTTGTTAACGTTTGTTTTCTTCTGCCTAAAATTCCGTGAGAGAAGGTGATATACGTTAACATAATTAAATTTGAGAGTTTTATGATGTTGAAAACTTAGTTGAGGAGTTTTCTTTCGATTACAAATAGTTGAGGGGGTTTATCACCAAAAATCATTAAATGTTTGAGAACACATATTATCACTTATGTATTGTTTAAGACTCTTTTTAACATCAAAATGTCATTTCATTACTCAAACATGAGATGATGTAGGAAGGAAGACCGGAATAGATTGATTATATGGTTAATGACTTTCTTTTCAAAGGCATCATGGCTCTAAGATTGAATGACAAAAACATTTGTATCATTCCACAGAAAGACAAGTATACTGAAATGATGTAATTCGATAAGTCATATCTACTCTTTGGTAAGAGAGTCCCAGAAAATATGAATAAACGATCAAAGACGCCTTAGAAATTCAAAGTGATGGTAACGAATAACTCAATATTCCGAGTTTTTGTAGTGACTTATTAGCCATGATTGGGGAGTCAAAAGCGGGCCAACCTTGGAGCAGAAGAAGATAGATGCAACAATGAAAATTTCACAATTTGAGGATTTCCTACATCTTTAAAAGCCAAAATGTTATTGTTGATTTTTTAGCTAAGACTGCTAGAGCTTTTTATAGAGAACTTTATTTTGTTGGTCGTTCTATTTTGGTCTTCCTTCCTAGACTCCTTCATGTTTGATTAATGGAATGATATTTTATTGTCAAAAATGACCTTTGAACAATACATAAGTGATAAATGGTTTTAAAACATTTAATGATTTTTAATGATAAAACTCCTCAACTATTTTTAAATCAGAAGAAAACTCTCCAATTAAGTTTTCAACACTATAAACCTTCAACTTTAATTTTGTTAATAGACGAATGATAACAAACGTTAATGGAACTAAAGTTGAGAGTTTTTTTGTTAAATTTTTAGTTGAAAGGTTATATTACGATTTATTTTTAGTTGAAAGATTTCATTACTAAAAAACCTATAACAAATGAAACCGTGGTCCTCTCATAAATCATCCAATGGTTGGATGGGCAAATGTATGTAATATAGTAAAAAATACTCCAACTGATATAAGTTTATAATTCCTCTAAATTATGTAGTTGGGATTGTGAGTTGTACGTTGTACTTAGAGCTTACAATATGGTAGCCTCATGACTCCGTTGGACTCGTTTTCCCCACTAGACTACTACGAAATTTACATGATTGGAATATAACATCAACATTCGTATCAATCTAGAAAGAAAAATAATGTGTTTCTTTACAGATATCAACCTTCTTGTAGTGTAGATATCAACCGTTTCAGAATAATCTAAAAAATTACATCTTAGGTAAGTGACTATACGACGAAACGATCACAGACAAGATCGTTCTTCTTACCATGAACATCGGTGGATGGGGAGATATCTATATGGACTCGGTTTCCTTCCGGAGCCAAGAGGAGAGCAAGATAACGAGTCCTAGGGAGACGTTAAAGAGACAGACCAAACATAACCCAACCTTAATCAACCTCATCTCTTTCTGTGTAGATCCGTCTTTGCGGGGCATTTTAACGTCTTGGATATGGAGATGAACACCACGATCTCTTAGCTTAACCTTGCTACCAAACAGAGTCGACCCACAAGTCGCTTGAAAGTTACTATTAACATATATGTTGATCATGCATCCACTCTGACTTGCTACGTCTACATCCCTAGGCGCCACCATCACAGCCCCAACATTTCTCCCGTTCAAGTTGATTCCGTCAATGCTGGATTCAAGCCCTGGATAATCGTCTTCTTCGCCTTCCATTTTTTTTTTCCTTTTTTTGGATAACGCTAAAGATGAGACTGTCGTATTCCTTTGGTGACATGATATTATCTCTATATGCGTTGCTTGGTTCTTGAGGTTCCCTAAAGTTCTTTACTTCGTTTCCACAACTAGAAGCAAAGTGCTATATTATACGATTTGCATAACTAAGATTCATTACCCACCCGCAAATTAAGACCGGTATTAATGTATCATAATCCGCAGATAACATAGTAGAAATACCCTCTTAACCATGTAAAATGTGTACATCAACTTTCGCAGGGCTGTAGTTATACTTAAGACTCGAGAGCTCTATGGAATGCAAGCACATGAGTTTAGTTATACTCAAATAGCAAAGTAGCACATGAAGTTTGAGACGTACCAAAAACAACATAATCCTAAGGGAATAAATCGCCCCATCAAGACATATACGTCTCCTCTCTAACTTTTAATCAATGTTCTTTTCCAGCAAAACAACAAAGAGAAGAGGATACCATTTTATTATCGACAGAAGAAATCAAATTACCAGATCTAGTTTCCGCACTTCATTGTGACACTTTCATAATAAAAAAAAGGAAAAAAAATTAGTCACAGGAAAATCACCTTTGAGCAGAAGCAGCATCAATTGTAGAAGTCTGTTGTATCTTTTCACTGACAGTAGAACCGAATTAGGACCACCCTTGGGATACTGGATAAGAAATTCGACTGGATATCCTTTGAATTTATGAGGGACAAGGTCCAAAATCCTGAAACGTCAAGGCTGAAAAAATAGCCACTGTGTCGAATAACAAAGGAGTGAGACTCAAACATATCATGAAAGAGAACTCATTTCACTTGTATTTGAGTCAGATACAAGTGTATTGGTTCTAAGCGCACTGGTTGAAGATCTGGGGGGATGGTAGAGGGAACGGGACTTTGTTCACCATGAAAGCCCGAGGACCTGCCATTGCCTAGATCACATATATGAAATTGCTATCATTTGAGAAAAGAAAAAACAAAGAATCCTTAATAACGTAGGTTTCTAATTAGCTTCAGGTACGCTTACACCGACAAAGGCGCAAGGAAACACTTGAAAATCAAGCCCATCAAGCTGCCACAGTGACAAAGAGAATGAAGACCATAGAATTTACCAAATTAAAAAATCTGAAATTTCTTTGATAATCTTTACAAATTGATTTCTGAACTATATATACAAAACCCTAAAACTATTAAGAAATATTTATAATTTTAGTCCATATATATTGTATAATTACAATATATTTTAATATCTTTTTTCCCGAGCCAGCCCTCCTCCCCCCCTCCTCAAGTTGGAGCATAGAGATCTGGAATGTCCAAGTTGGGTAAAACCGTTCGAAAAGGACGTCCTCCAAGCAATTTCGTAAATATATTTGCCAGTTAATTTTGTTGTTGTATATGATTCGTGCATAAAGTCCCTGCTTGTATATCATCCCTGAGGAAGTGGCAATCTGACTTCACATGTTTCGTCCTCTCATGAAACACATGATTAGCTGTAATATGAAGAGCATATCTACTATCATAATACATATCCATAGCACCTGAGTGTGCAATACCCATAGATGATAACACACCCTTAATCCACTTCAGTTCCTTCAGTGAAACAACAATAGCTCTATATTCTGTTTCAGCTGACGAAAAAACCACCACATCCTGCTTCTTTGACTTCCAGGATACATGAGAGGATCCTAGCTGTACCAACCAACCATTCAAAGACCGCTTCGTAATAGGACATCCAACCATTCAGAGTCACACCACGCTATGAGATGAAAATTACAATCAACTTTTAATAAAATTCTCATTCTTGGACAATCTTTCAAATACCGAACAACTCTCAGTATAGTCTAGTTTTAACCAGTGATCTTCCTTTGGTTTTTGCATAAACTGAGATAAAATGTGAAAAGAATATGCAATATTAAGTCTAGTTGCAGCCAAATAAATTAATCTCCCAACCAATCTCCGATGCTTCTCTGGATCATCAAACACATTTTCTTCAGATCGTACCAACTGATGGTTCGGTTTCATAGGAAACTCCACTGGTCTACTACCCAACAACCCAACATCAGAAATAATATCAAACACATACTTCCTTTGGGATAAATATATACTTTTCTTGCTGTGTGCAACTTCTATTTCTAGAAAATACTTAAGTTTTCCCAAATCCTTCATATGAAAACAATTACTCAGATATCCCTTGAACTCCCGAATAGCTTCTGATGAATTTCTTGTTATCACCAGATCATTAACATATACCAAAACATGCAACTGAACTTTAGCATTCACCAATGAAAAAAGTGAATAATCTAACTTATTTTGTGCAAAACCAAACTTCAAAAGAGCTTCTTAAAGCTTGGCAACCCAACACCTAAGAGCTTTTTTTAAAGCATACAAAGATATGTGCAACCTGCATACCATTCCCTTTGTAGAAGCACTAAAACCGTGAGGTAGCTTCATATACACTTCTTCATTCAAGTCTCTATGAAGAAATGCATTGTGTACATCCATCTCATGAAGTTTCCAGTTCTTGCCTGCAACAGCCTGAAGAACCAATCTAATTGTACTCATTTTTACCAGGGGGCATACGTTTCTTTGCCTTCTTCTTGTCGATTACCACAAGCAACAAATACTGCATTATACTTTATTGTGAATACCGACTTGCATTCAGTCACCTGCTTCCCATAAGGTAAAAATTCAGTTGACCATGTCTTATTCTTCTCTTGGGCTTGAATCTCAACTATCATTGCTTCTCGCCATCTTGGACATTTCATTGCTTGAATAAATGTCTTTGGCACAGTTCTTGCAGCTACACTAGCCAAAAAACCTCTATGTGACTCATAAAATCTATCAAAATTTACAAAATTCTCAATTTCATATTCTAAACTTCCATCAGGATTCACAATAGATAAAGACAGAGGAACATGAACCACTGTGTTCACCACATAATCACGTAACCTGACAGAAGCTTCTTTCTTTCTCATACCCGTCCTAACGTTGTATCTGATGCATCAGTCTCCACATGTGTTTCTCTTGTAGGTTCAGATTGTAATCATGTATCCCCATGGGTTACAACTTCAGGCTATGTTTCATTCTGAGTCGCTTCCTCTGATACAATTATTGGTTGATGCACATCATTTGCAACAACTCTTTTGACTTCTTCAGGCAATGCACTGTGTCACTTATTTCAACAGCTTCTTCAACTCTTCTCTCAAATCCAGACTCATCCATAAAATGAGAAATATGACTCAATCCATCATGTATACAACCGTTTGGTTCTCTATGAGCTTCAAAGAAGAGAAATTTATCTTCGATGAAGGATACATCTTGAGAGACAAATTCTTCTCTTGTTTCCAAATCCAACATTGTCCATCCTTTCTTCGCATAAGGGTAACCAATAAATACACTCTTTCTACTTCGACTAGCAAACTTATCTCCATGACGCTTCTGATTGTGAGCGTATGCAAGACATCCAAAAATCCGTATATCACTATATGTAAGAGCCTTACCAAACAAAATCTCATAAGGGATTCTTTCTTTGTGTATCTCACACGGAGTCCTGTTTATTAAATGTGATGCACCCAACATACAATGATCCCAAAAATCTATAGGCAAACTCGCTTGAAACCTCAAAGCTCGTGCGACATTCAATATATGCCTATGTTTCCTCTCAAATCCTCCATTTTGTTGGGGTCTACCCAAACACGATGTCTGATGCATCACTCCTAATCTATAAAAATAGTCTTTCATCCTCAAAAATTCACTACTATTATCACTTCGTATTATCTTCACCTACTTATTAAATTGTCTATGAACTAAAGAAATATATCCATTATAGTTCTTTCAACTCGAATCTTGTCCACAAGAAGAAACACCCAAACAGCTTTAGAATAATCATCCACAATCGTAAGGAAGTAAGAAAAACCACTTAAGCTAGGTGTTCGATACGGTCCCCATAAATCACAATGTATCATCTCAAAGCACTCTTTGTTTGTGCTCGAACTGAGCGGAAACTCACTTCAAGATTGCTTCGATTTGAAGCATATGTCACACCCATATGCTCCATTACTTACACTATCAACACCAGGTAACTTCCTAATTACCTTTTCAGAGGCATGTCCCATCCTCTTATGCCAAAACTCTAAGGATCCACCTTAGCATCTCTTCTAACACTTCGAATTGTTTAGTACCTTGAAGAAAATACAGTCATTCTCTTTTTTCGCCAGTTCCAATCACCATCTTCACACCAACATCATATAGAAGACATTTTGTCTTCGAAAATAATACAATGCAACTTAACTCATCAATTAACTGTGTCACAAATTTAAGACTACACTTCAAATCTTCCACAAAAAAACTCGTGTCGACCTCAACTTCTTTGTCAAAACAATACTTCTTTCTCGATCAGCAACTACACTCTTCCCATTAGGTAATCCAACCAAGCACGGTGAGACTCTGTAGACATCAACAAGAGAGCTCAACGTACATGTAATATGATGTGAACCTCCACTATCGGTTATCCACTTATCCATGAACCTTCTTTCACTGGAAAAAATAGCTAATTCTGATTTTAAACAAGAATCACCCAAATTTTTTGCCCATTGCTCTTTCTTCAAACCAATTTTGGCATGAGAATTAATCTTCATCGTAACTGGTTGTGACACAACCGGTGTGTGTGCCACTGAACTCCTTTGTCGCAATGAAGCGCCTTAAAGATTGCTTTCCGCAAATCTATTCTTATCAAAAATCTTCTCTTCCATCATCCACTAACCAAACAAAAACTCAACAGACCCAAACAATCTCGAAATAGATTCACAACTCTCAATATCAACAAATCCAAAATAGATGAACATTACCTATGAACAGTAAACGATGAACATTACTCGTGAACAGTACATGTGACTAGTACCCGTGAATGGTACCCGTGAACAGTACCCGTAAACAATAAACAGTGAGCAGTAACCGATAAACAATACCTGTTGAACAGTACCGCCAAAATCAATAATCGCTTTCCGCGAGTCCAAGGAATAAGAAATCTAACCTTCGCTCTGATACCATAAAAGATCTGAAATTTCTCTATATTATTTATTGTTAACCTTTACAAATTGATCTCTGGACTATATATACAAAAGCTTAAAATTATTAAGGAATATTTACAATCTTAGTTCATAATTATTGCATAATTATACTATATCTTAATAAAGATCATGAGGGGTAAAGACATCTGGACCACCCAATTCATAGGTTTTCCCCATGCTGGAGCCATCATCCTTTAGAGCTGCAATGATTGCAGCAGCAACATCAACCACATATACGGGCTGGAATCTGCAATTAAGTTATGGTTAGAGAAAGAAATGGATCATTGCTATAAAATATGAACCGGTCAAAATAATTAGACAAAGGTTTAAGACATAATTGGTGGTCCCACTACCTATGAGCAGGAGGACACCATATTTTTAACGAACATTGCCCAGGGGTTCAATGTCCTCTGTACCAATCATGGTTGCAGGTCTCATGACTGTCGCCTGGCAAAAAAAATATACATCATGCTGATAACAAAATGCATATGCAAGCCTGTTTTTATGTTTATACATTGGACGTTTTCTAGGCACATTTTCGCTTAAATTATCTTTGAGATTTTAGAGTTTAATGATAACATCAAATACTGTTTTTCCAGTTCTACACAAGAAAGCCCTATAGGATTTATTTACCTTGCATATGACTGAAAAGTAGAATCATAGCAATAGGGAATCATGTATTAGGATGATAATTACAGAAGAGAGCGTTTTGTTTGCTGAAAGCTGGGATAAGTTTACATCATGCAGTGCGTTGAAGACAGCTTCCTCAGCAGCAGCTTTTCCCCTCTGCATTCTTGAAGGAGATGACGCAGAAGCTCCCGGACAAGAAACTTGAATAAATCTCATTATCCCACCATGTTTCTGTTGGATCAACAAAGCCCAATGGCTTTTGTTAATAAATGAAAAAGAAATATGACTTGGGTTTTTCCTTAAAATCCCATAAAATGTCAAAGTTGAGTGTGGTTTTTGTCTCACATCGGACAACACTAAGAGCGTGGAGCAATATATATAAATCTTCACACTTAAGCTTATTCAAAGTCTTGATGGAGAGACAAAAGAGCCCCGCGCGCGCCGCCCCTGTTGTTGTCCGACCGACTTGGCTCAGCTCGGCTCGGCGTGGGCGTGGATTTGGGATTGGACTTGGGTAAATCTAGCCCCATTACCACTACAAGATGTTCTTTTTGGGTCCAATTAAGCTTAATGTTTTTGGCCCATTTTATACCCGAAAACATGTTGTTTTAAAACGACATGCATTTTGTTTTAAAACGACAAGTAGTTTGTCTACAAAATAAAAAAAACGTCATGCAGTTTATCCTCACTAAGAAATTTAAACGAAAAGAAAGAGTCAGAGATTCTTGGGAAATAACTCTCGTAACTCGAATTCCCTCGATCTCCGCGAGATTTTCGCTCACGTGCAGCAGCTGTTGCGGGAAGTGACTCTCGTTCTTCTCTTTAACTAAATTTGTCTCTTTCCTTCATTGAAATACGTTTCACTAAACGAAAACCACCAAATCTCCCAGCGTAAATTCTAAAGAGTGTTTCGTAGATTTATATTTCGATAGGGATAGTTCACGGGTGCCGCGTGACTATCTATCGTGGTTGTATCTTGGGCTCTATTTGGCATAAGCCGTGATACTTACCGGCGAATATTAAGAGTTAAGGAACGAGATTTATCTCGACTCCATGGTCTGTTTTCTATAATTGTTTTTTGTATCGAGTTTTGTTTCATTTCGATCCGTTTATTTCATGTAACTATTGCTTTCTATCGTAAGCTATAATCAGATTGATTATGGTTTTATAAACGCTTTATTCGAGGATTTAGAAAATGGATTTCGTTTTTTAAAACGAGTTTGCGATTTGCTTTCAGCATTTCCACGAAACATTTATTGTTTCTATATATGATTCTTAGAATGTTATTAAAACAATTTGCTTCCACGAAGGCTTTCTAAAGCGAGTTTGTGAAACAATATAAAAGTCTTCACAAACGGTTTCTGCGAACGCTTTTAAGCGAGTTTTTAAAACGTTTTTTCAGACTTATATTGATATGATTTGGTGGTTTGTAACGCTTCAGCGATCTATTAAAAACACAAAAAATGAAAATCGACCTTAAACTATTATTATATTTGAAATAATATGTTATTTGTTGATTGGAGTCTAATCCGCTTTCATGTTTTCTCAACAGAAAAATGACGGATCTTAACAACAGCCCCATTGATACCACCATTGATATGCAAACTCTACTCAACGCCGCTCAAACTGATGCAACCATCACAACCGTTGATGCAACAACAACAATTGCTATAAAAATGACACCTACCCTTCCAGTGGATAATGTTTCTGATGAAACCACACGTTGTAGCCTGTTCGGCGCTCATTATGAGGCTCCAGATGGAATCTAGAAACAGAATTGATGACAAGGTAAATGCTAAGGAGCTTAATGTCAACATGGCTGAGCATAAAGGCAAAGGAAAGGCACACTCCTACTCTCCTGCCAAGCCTTCCAAAACAGCTGCAGTCCTGAAGGCTTTTGGACCAAACTTCAAGAAGAAAGGCACTGAAATCAATGCGAATGTGGAGAAATTCAAGGGAAAATATCACTACTGCCATAAAGTTGGTCATAGGACTGCTGAGTGTCGCAGTAAGATCAGAGATGAGAAGACTCAAGCGCATCTCACTAAGGAGGATCTCGTTTCAGTGGTGGCCGAGGTCAACATGGTTGAGAGCAACAACCCTAAGGAATGGTGGTATGATACATGTGCCACCACCCACATTTTCACTGATAGGACGATGTTTAACATCTACCAGAAAAGCAAGACTCATGAGAAGCTGTTCAAGGGGAACATTGAAGTATCCAAGATTGAAGGCCGCGGCAAGGTGGTTCTGAAGATGACATCTGGACGTGAAGTCACTCTGCAGAATGTGAACCATGTGCCTGACATGAGGAAGAACCTGGTCTCATGAACCTTGCTTAAGACGAATGGATTCGCCACAACCCTTGAGGCGGACAAGCTCATGATTATGAAGAATGTGATGTATTTAGGAAAGGTATATGTTAAGGATGGACTGCTCAAAATGAATGTAATGACAACCACCCCGAAAATTGTAGCTCCAAAAGTTTCAATGAATAAGAAAGAGCCAGTTTCTTATTTGGTTGAGTCTTTTAATATATGACATGAAAGATTAGGACATGTAAACCATAAATCTATACAAATATTAATGAATCTAAATTTAATCCCAAAATACAAAGCAAGTAAACAAAAATGTGAAGTATGCGTACAAGCTAAGCTCACAAAAACGCCTTCACCTCGTGTTGAAAGAACTAACAAACCTCTAGATTTAATTCACATAGATTTATGTGACTTAAAATACATACAAACTAGAGGTGGGAAAAATCTTTCATAGATGATTGCACAAAATATTTTTATGTATATTTATTACATAGAAAAGATGAAACCTTAGAAAAATTTAAAGAATTTAAACTCGAGGTCGAAAATCACCTTAAAACAACTATTAAGATAGCTGGAAGCAATAGAGAAAGCGAGTATGATGGTCCATTTAATGCGTTTTGTAAAGAACATGGAATAATCCATCAAACTACAAATCCTTATTCAGCATAATCTAATGGAGTTGCTGAACGCAAAAAATCGAACTCTAAAAGAGATGATGAATGCTATGTTGCAGGAATCTGGGTTACCCCAAAACATGTGTGGGGGGGGGGGGGGGGGGAAGTGTTGCTTACCACTAATTAGATCGTCAACAAAATTCCACACAAAGTAACTGGCAAAAATTCATATGAATTATGTAAATGTAATTTATCTTCGTATAAATACCTCAAAGTGTGGGGGTGCTTAGCAAAAGTTGGGATACCGCCATGAAAGAAGGTCACTATTGGACCTAAAATAATGGATTGCATCTTCATCGGATATGCACATAATAGTGGTGCATATCGATTTCTGGTACATAAATTTGAAATATCATATATTCATGAAAATACAGTAATGGAATCAAGAAATGCATCTTTTTTCGAAAATATTTTTCCTTGCAAAGAAAAATAAGGTTCTAAACGAGCTCGAGAAGAAAGAGATGACCACAATGTTTCAGAAACTAAGACAAATGTAAAATATTCTATTAATGATATTTCATAAAGTCAAAAAGATGAACCTAGAAGAAGCAAAAGAGCTCGAAAGGAAAAATCTTTTGGTGAAGATTATTAATGGCATTTTTAGTAGAAAATGATCCAAAAACTTTGGCAGAAACCATGTCTTTACCAGACGCTCCATTTTGGAACGAAACCGTCAAAACTGAGTTTGATTCTATCATGCAAAATTATACATGATATATGACAGATTTACCACGAGGCTGCAAAGCATTAGGGAATAGATGGATAATGAAACGAAAACTAAACCCTGTTGGAACACC
This sequence comes from Moricandia moricandioides, assembly GCA_905132885.1. Classification (NCBI taxonomy): domain Eukaryota; kingdom Viridiplantae; phylum Streptophyta; class Magnoliopsida; order Brassicales; family Brassicaceae; genus Moricandia; species Moricandia moricandioides. Next base: position 28,770 of record CAJHQQ010001040.1, read on the forward strand.
TGATTTACCCTGTTGGAACACCTGATTTACACAAAGAAATGCTTGTACTTCAAGGATTCCGACAAAAAGAAGATCTTGACTATTTTGACACTTACTCTCCAGTAACAAGAATAACATCAATATGGCTATAATAGCAATCACAGCTTTAAGAGACCTAGAAATCGATCAAATGGATGTAAAAACCACATTTCTAAATGGTGATTTAGAAGAAAAAATTACATGAAACAACCTGAGGTATTGTTATTCTAGACATGAAAACAAAGTATGTCGACTTTTAAAATCACTTTATGAGCTTAAACAAGCTCCTAAAAATGGCATGAAAATTTTGACAATGTAATGATGTCAAATGGTTTCAAAATTAATGAATGTGATAAGTGCATATACTACAATTGAATATCAGATTCTAAAAACTCAAAATCCACTAGTGGATACGTCTTTACACTAGGAAGAGCATCAATATCGTGGAAATCTACCAAACAAACAGTGCTAGCCAGATCCACCATGGAATCTGAATTTATAGCCTTAGACAAAACATCAGAAGAAGCTGAGTGGCTTAGATATTTTTTGAAAGATATTCCTATGTGGGAGAAACCTGTGCCAGCTATACGCATACATTGTGAAAGTCATTCAGCTATAGCCCAATCTCAAAATAATCTCTACAATGGTAAATCTCGTCACATCAGAAGACGACATAAAACTATTAGACAACATATCTCAAATGGTGTAATCACAATAGATTATATCAAATCGGCTGACAACCTAGCGGATCCATTCACTAAAGGTTGGCCACGAGATATTGTTGCTAAATCATCAAAAGGAATGTGTTTAAAGCCTATAACAAATGAGGATGCTTACTGCAACCCTACCTATCATGATTGGAGATCCCAAGACGTAGGTTCAAAAGGAAAACAAAATCAAATAGAATCTACTAAAAGCACTTTGAGACAAAAGTAGTCTCTTCCCAGCTCCTAAGATGATAAAAGTGCTAATGTGAGAAAGATAAGCATAAGTTTTTAATGATTCCATAGCTTCTAAAGCGAAGTATTATCAATACTTTTCATGGTCAATCACCTAATGAGTGTGAAATGGGGTCATTTCTAAGAGAATGAATGCAATGCTATATTCTCTAAGTTCCCTCATGAAGACCATGAATAGTTCAGGGCCACAATGAACAAAATAGAGAACTAAGTTCTATGAGAAAATGAAGTTGTGTTATGCATGTTGTCTCGGTTTACTTAGAACACCGGTTGGTTCAAGACATCACGTTCACCTCCTGGTAAAATAAACCCGACAGACGTTAACTATGAGTGGTTCAAGACTTAAAAATGCCACCAACTCAAACACAGTGGATTTTTTGCAAACACTCTAGATAAGTATGTCTGTATAGTCATGTGTAGTATAAGTATAGTAACTAGAGTCTATCGAGTCTGTATTTAGTCTGCATATGTTTAGAGTCATTTATGTTTATGTGGGAGATTGTTGGATCAACAAATCCCAATGGTTTTTGTTAATAAATGAAAAAGAAATGTGACTTGGGTTTGTCCCTAAAAGCCCATAAAATGTCAAAGTTGAGTGTGGTTTTTGTCCCACATCGGACAACACTAAGGGTGTGGAGGAATATATATAAGTCTTCACACTTAAGCTTGTTCAAAGGCTTACTGGAGAGACAGAAGGGCCCCCACACGTGCGCCACCGCCGCCGTCTGGCCGGCTCGGCTCGGCTCGGCGTGGGCTTGGGCTGGGTAAATGTGGCCCCATGCCATTACAAGATGTTTTTTTTGGGCCCAATTAAGCTTAACGTTTTGGGCCCATTTTATACCCAAAAACAACATGCATTCCATTTTAAAACGACAAGTAGTTTGTCTACAAAATCAAAAACGTCATGCAGTTTATCCTCTCACTAAGAAATTTAAGCAAAAAGAAAGAGTCAGAGATTCTTGGGGAATAAGTCTTGTAACTCGACTTTCCCTTGATCTCCACGAGATTTTCACCCACGTGCAGCAGTTGTTGCGGGAAGTGAATCTCGTTCTTCTCTTTATATAAACATGTCTCTCTCCTTCATTGACATACATTTCACTAAACGAAACCACCAAATCTCCCAACGTAAGTTCTAGAGAGTGTTTCTTAAATTTACAGTTAGATAGGGATAGTTCATGAGTGTTGCGTGACTATCTATCGTGGTTATATCATGGGATCTATTTTGCATTAGCCGTGGCACTTACGGAAAAATATTAAGAGTTAAGGAAAGAGATTTATCTAGACTCCACGGTATGTTTTCTATAATCATTTTTCGTATCGGGTTTCGTTTCATTTCGATTCGTTTATTTCCTTGAATTATCGCTTGTATTAATTTTTTTTATATCGATTCGGTTTTCCGGCTTCTACAGTTCCTTGACCACCTGAAACAACAAATCCACCAATTAAACATAATGAAAAGAGCATGCCATAGCAGGGGTTAAAAATGTGTAGCTCATATCACAAGTAGACAACAATCTGCGGAGTTAAAAATAAATAAATGGAAACCTCTTCACCAGAGTTTCCGGGGACAGCTTATTAGGAACCAAACACATACCAATGCAAGTTTCTCGGACATGTGATGGTTCACCTCTTCGAAACTGAAATTTCTAGTCTCGTACTCTCTTTCTGAGGATTAGAACGTATATCCTCGAAAAATTAAAAGAGGTAATATAGACAAAAATAAGTACCAATTAGATTGATAACAACATTAGCCTTTGCCATGACAACCTTAATCGAGTCTTCATCTCTTGGATCAAATTTCATCGGTACTACCTGAAGTATACAGTCAACAATATATCAAATGTTAATCGATCCCAAGCAGAATATTCTAAAAATGTGTGATTGTGGCATACGCTTGAAAAAAAAAAAATATTACCTCCGGCTAGAGGCCGTTGGACTAATCTCCTCGAAACTTCTTGCATCATCGTCCTCAGTCACACGATCGATCGAGATACAACCAAACAAAAACAATTGGGATGATACAGGTAGATGAGCTGGGGCCAAACCTAGGTAAACACAATGAAACACTGTTTCCTATGTAAACTACTGGATTAGTTGGTTTGTACGGCTGTAATTGGTTTAGTTATCTCGGTTTCCTTTTCCCACTTTAGCTAGATTGGTTATGTACATATGTATTGGATAGTATAAATACTTTTAAATAGTTACATTTGAATTTTAATCAGATTATGGTATCAGAGTAATCGAGCTCATTTTTCTTCTAGTTCTACCATTGATCAACCTCGATATTCGATCATGTATTCGTTGTAATGGTATATGTCTAGAAAATTCTGCAAAAATCAGTTAGTCTCTCTAAATCTTCGACTAGTCGGTTGAATTAGTCTGTTTTCATTGGATCTCCTCCGATTACTCGATCTCAATCGATCGGAGCTTCGTGAGCTCGAATCATGCCAGGCTCATTCGATCGAGGTCAATCTCCTTTGTTTATGCATAGCTCTGATCATCCAGGTTTAGAACTCATCTCTATTCCTCTAGATGAAACAAACTATAATTATTGGAATGTTGCTATGTGTATTACTTTAGAGGCTAAAAACAAGATAGTTTTCATGGATCTTTGACTCGTCCTAATGAATCAAATTTGAAGTCTCTTTTGTGATCACGATGCAATAGTTTGGTTAAGTTATGGTTATTGAATTCGGTCTCCCCTCAGATTTGTCGAAGCATATTGAATTTGAGTGATGTTGTTGATATTTGGTGTGATCTGTATAGACGTTTTCACATGACTAATCTACCATAGACATTCAATCTCACTCAAAAGATTCATGATATTCGTCAAAGTTCCATAACTCTCTCTGATTATTATACAGCTTTGAAGACATTATGGGATAATCTAGAGAGTAGCGATGAACCAGAGAAGCCTTGTGTATGTGGTTATGCAGCTGCACTACCATTGAAAGTTGAGAGAGCAAAGATTGTTAAGTTCCTTGCAGGACTTAATGATTCATATGCGATCATCCTATGTCAGATGATCATGAAGAAATCTCTTCCATCTCTTGTTGAAAGTCTATGATATCTTGAATCAGGATGATAGTCAAAAGAGGATTCTCTAATATTACTCACTTTCCTACTATTTTTCAGGTTTCTGATAACAGCATGTCTGCTCAACCTGATTCAACCGTTTGCTATGTTCAAAATGGTCCAAATAAAGTTCGTCTTATCTGTAATTTCTGCAAGAAAGTTGGTCAAATAGCTGAAAGATACTACAAAAAGCATGAATTCTCTCCTGGTCTTGTTCCAAAGGGAAAGTCAATTGAGAAACAACAAACATCTCATCTGCTTGCAGCTGAAATTTCCATGTCTTCTCCTCATGGCCAAATATATATTATCCTACAGTAATAGAGAACAAACCATCTTGAACAATCTTATTGGAATCTATCTAAGGATCAGTTACAGCAGTTCATCGCTTTGTTTAGCTCACAACTGCAACCTCAAGTGATTGTGAATCCTAATGAAATTAGTACCTCAAAGTTTGCAAATGATCTTTCTGGTATTACTTTCTCACCCTCCACTTATGTTTTTATTAGTATGCTGAATGTTTCTGCAACAATGCTACCACCTCAAATTTGGGTAATCGATTCTGGAACCACTCATCATGTTTCACATGATAGAAACAATTTTTTGTCTTTGAACGGCTTTGTAATGAGTTGTGTGAATCTTCCTAATGGATCTATAATCAAAATAAGTGGAGGGGGGTGTTGTTCAAATCAGTGAACATCTATCTCTCCAACATATTTTGTACATCCCTGAATTCAAGTTAAATCTTCTTAGCATCAGTGTCCTGACATCTGATATTAGATCTCATGTGATTTTTGATCCGTCTTTTTGTATGATCTATGATCATACCAAGGCATTGATGATTAGTCAGGGTATGAGATTTGGCAACCTCTATCTACTGGATACACAGTTTTCTCAAATGTCACTAAATTCAATAACTGATGTTGGTGTATGGCACAAAAGGCTTGGTCATCCTTCTTTCAGTCGATTGGATTATATATCAGAGATGTTGGGAACTACAAGAAACAAGAATAAAAAGTCTTTTTACTGTCATGTTTCTCATTTGGTTAAATAGAAGAAGTTGTCATACCCTTCTCCAAATAATATTTGTAATGAAATCTTACAATTGTTACATATCGACATTTGGGGTCCATTTTCAGTTGAGACTATGGAAGGTTTTAGTTATTTCCTAAATGTGGTTGATGATCGTTCAAGAGCCACTTAGATATTTTTACTCTAGAACAAAAATGAAGTTATCATTGTGTTTCCTAACTTCATTCAACAAGTAAAGATCCAATACAATACTAAAGTGAAGTCTATATGAGATCAAATAATGCACCAGAATTGCGTTTCAGTAAGTATATTTAAGAGAAAGGCATTGTTCCCTTCCACTCGTGTCCAGAAAATCTAGAACAAAACTCTGTAGTATAGAGGAAGCACCACCATATCCTCAATGTTGCTCGTGCTCTCATGTTTCAATCAGGAGTTCCTTACAATTTTAGAGAGATTGTGTGCTTACTATTGTGTTCTTAATGAACAGAACGGCTTCTCAACTTCTCTTGAATACTCCTTTGAGAAGCTGGCAGGTGAAGCACCATATTACTCACAGTTAAGAACTTTTGGTTGTTTGTATTATGTTTCCTCTTCAGCAAAGCAACGACATAAGTTTTTTCCTCGTGCAAAGGCATGTCTCTTTCTTGGCTATCATGCGGGTTATAAAGGATACAAGTAGATGAATTTTGCGAGTAACAATATCTCGGAATATTGTTTTTCATGTAGAAGTTTTTCCATTGGCAAAGAAGCATGGGTCGTCAGATATGGATGATTCTTCACCTCAATGGATTATGAGTCTTCAGGTACTTTACATCCTTCCCAAAATATTCCTTTTTATAATACTCCACCTGATATTCTTCATTCTCCTTCTATTCCTATCCCGGTTTCTCATGCTCGTACAAAGAAACCCCCTATTCATTTACAAGATTATCATTGCTATTCAACAAACACAGATATATCTCATCCCATTTCATATTCAAAACTATATTCTTCATACCTTGCTTACATAAACATCATTACATAAACTCCTACTCACACTTCATTTTCTGAGGCTCAGAAATCCAAAGAATGCGGTGAAGCAGTTGATGTTGAGTTTGGAGCAAAAAAATCAACAAATACTTGGGATTTTGCTACTCTTTCGCATGGTAAGAAAGATGTGGGTTGTATATTGTTTTACTCATTGAAGTACAATGCTGATGGAAACACTTGAGAAGCGTAAAGTTCGTCTAGTTTCCAAAGGGTAAACACTAAAAGAGGGTCAAGATTACATTGAAACCTCTTGTAGCCAATCAATCAAATTGCTTCTCAAATTTTCTGCATCAAATAAATGGTCTCTTACTCAACTTGACATTTCAAATGCCTTTTTTAATGTAGATTTGGATGAAGAGATTTTTATGAAGATTCCAGAGGGATATGCAGAGACGAAAGGTATTACTCTTCCTCCACGAACTGTTTGGAAACTAAATAAATCGATATATTGTTTAAAAAAAATCGTCAAGGGAGTGGTTTAGGAAGTTTTCATCTGCTCTTTTGGACTTGGTATTAACAGTATTCATGGTGACTTGTGAGAAGAATAAATGATGATTTTGTGGTACTTGTTTATGTTGATGACATTATCATTGCAAGTACCAACGACATAGCTACAAAAGAGTTGATAGCTGGTTTGAAAAGTTATTTCAAACTCCGAGAGTTAGGACCTTTGAAGTATTTCTTGGGCTTAGAGATAGCTCGTTCTTCAGATGATATTTAGTTTTGTCAGCGAATGTATGCATTGGATATACTTTATGCAACATGAATGTTAGAGTCTAAACCATCCTTTGTTCCAATGACTCTGAATTTGAAACTCACAAAGAATGATGGTGATTTGATTCAAGATCGTGAGTTTTATATAAGTATTGTTGGTCGGTTAATGTACATGACGATTACTAGACCTGACATTACTTTTTATGTCAACAAGCTTTGCCATTTTCTTATGCTCCACAGACCTTTCATCTTAAGGCAGTTTAAAAAGTGTTGCAACACACAAAGGAACTCTGATATTGCTCTCAAAGAATTTGTTGATGCATATTGGACCGCATGTCCTGAAAGCAGAAGATTTACTACTGGTTTTAGCATGTTTGTAGGAGATTTCTTTGGTTTCGTGGCGATCAAAGAAGAAACCTGTTGTCTCTCGGTCTCCAGCTAAGGTAGAATATCGTGCATTGGCACTTTCTTCATGTGAAATGATGTGGTTGGAGAAGTTATTACGAGAATTACATGTGAAGGAACACTCTATTCCGACTCTCTTCTCTTATAGTATTGCTGCTATCTATATAGCCACGAACCATGTGTTTCACGAGCGGACCAAACACATCGAGTTGGACTGTCACACCATTTGTGAGAAGCTAGACAAAGGGTTGTTGAAGACTCTTCACGTCAAAATAGAGGATTAAGTAGCTGATATACTAACTAAACCTTTATTTCCATATCAGTTTGGGTATTTGAAGTCCAAGATGTGCATTCTAAACATCTTCTGCACATCTTGAGGGGGGCCCATTGAATTTAATTTGTTTGTACAATTGTAAATGGTTTAGTTATCTCGGTTTCCTTTGTCGGTTTACCTAGATTGGTTAACTACATATGTAATAAATAGTATAAATACTTTTAAACCACTACATTTGAAGTTTAATCAGAAAATATATTTTTCAACAAACTTCATATTCTTCATCGTTCGTAATAAAAACCACATTGTTTTGTCTTTGATTGTATATTCCCTTGATCCATGTATTACTACGTGTCTACATCGCTCGGAACTGAATACCCGAACCAACGCAAAATATATTAGTTTGTATCAATTTCAGATTTAAGTTATTTATCTGATGGTTCTTAACATCAAAAGTTTTGATTTACATGTTATCAGTCGGTTTCCGACCAGTGGCAGACCTAGGAGTAGATCCAGACGTGGGACATAATTTTATTTCATTCTATTTAGTTGTGCGGTTAAAGAAACAATAGATAAATTAGTATTGGTTATGAAAGGAAAATAAAAACGAGATAAGGGCATGTGCCCCCTAACGTCTTTACCTACATCTGCCACTGTTTCCAACTAAGACATTACCCATATTTGCAAAAAAAAAAGGATACTAACAAAAATGGCACAGTGGTCTTCGAACTTGTTTTGGGGAGGAAAAGGAAAAGGGACAACTACGTTAATAGGATACTCGACCTTGACCGCACGACCGCGCGGATATTAATTTTCTGTTCTTTTTTGTATTTTGTACTAATGATGTATTTGTAATATTTGTCTTAAACCATCATTTTGTATGTTAAACCATTTATTTTATATCCAATAATCGATATCATTAAATTTTGATCCACGCATGTATTATTTTTTATACATTAATATGTTTTTCATAATTAGTTTTATATATTTTAGATGTGTCGCCATATAACTAATTTTACTTAAAAAACGGACTGAATTGGGTAATATGGCTATTTTTGGTACAATTCTATATTGGTTATTTGAATATTTTTAGGTTTATATACATCAGAACCGAACCATCTTAACCTTTAAGGATCCAACTCGCAACCCAAACATAAATTTGTAATATACAAGCGGGACCTAATTTCAAAACCCGAAAAATGATATCCAAAAGGAATAGCCCATATCTGAATGGATATCCAATATTCATGCCTAGATGATTTTGTAAACTAACAAAAATGACTATTTTTATGTGTTTGGCTAAATTTAGTGAAATAGAAGAGTTTTGTTTATTTAGTAAAATAGTTATATGGAGTAAAAAATTAAGTGACAATAAAGGTAATACATTTTTATTATTTTGATTTAAGTTATTATATCATTCACATAAACATGTTTTTGAAATATGTGTTAGGATAAATAGTTTTTAACCGATTGAAAATAAAATTAAAAAAAATAGTAAAACAAACTAAACCGAACTTTTAACCATATTCAAAATTTAATTCTCTTACATTTTTATTTTCATAATTGACAAAAAAAATAATGTTGATTAAGTAATAAATAAAAATATGCACTATTAATATTATTTTGGTAATATAATTAATGATGAGATAAATTATTAAGGTAATATAATTAATTTCAAATAAGTCCATTCTTATAATTAGCGAAATTCTTGGGCATAATTTCCATATCTATATATTTATATTTATATTTAGGGTACAACATTGAATATATTATGTTTTGATTAATAGAAGATGTTATGTTTTGATTTTATATTTATTGTTTTGTTTTTTTATGAGTAAATAATATAATGTATTTTTAGCTTGATTAATTTAGACTTAGCGAATATTTATTTAAGGAAATACACATTAATATAACTGGAAAAGACAAGCATTAAAATGAGTAGCTTAATTTAATTCTAAGTGGCATGAAAGTGTAAATAACTTTTAAAATTAAGAAATATTTTTAATGAATACTTCTGTTTTAATAAGATAGATGTATTAGAACTCTGTTAGATTATTGTTTTACCTGGCTTCTATAAAATCATAATATCTTGTAAGTGTATTTACTATGTAAGTGACTGATTGGACTTTATCACTTCTTTAACTTTATTTATTTCTAAATCATCATTTCGTACGAATCACGATGTACTTTTTTAAGTTAAAAGTTACATCAAAGTTCTAGTAATCTTTACTAATCACGATTTAACTTCACTCTAAAGCTACAAAAAGTTTTTAAAGAAGTGTTTATGTATATTAGATAGTAATCTTACATCTTTATTATTTAGGCTCTAGAATCTCTAAAATGAAAAAAAAATCAATAATATCAAATAAATTAAATAATTGCAGGTAGAATTTATTACTATTTAGATATTAAATTATATTTTAATATTGAAATTTATAGATAATTTTTATTTATGTTTGAATGATTTTATAGTATTTTTAAATACCATATATATATTACTTTAAATAATAGTATAATTTTGATAATTTAAATTTTATTTATTAATATAAATTATTTTAAATGATATAAAATAATTATTTTGTATATACATCACATATCTCACATGTTTTATCTTAGAATATCTTAAGCAAAAAAAAATTAAAGTTACAACCAACTTAACTAAAAACCAACTTAACTACGGTAAAAAAAAACTTAGCAAAAAAAAATCTAAATCAATAAATTATAACTACAACAAAATTACTTACACAAATCTGACAGTTAAATTTTTACAATTATAGTCGATCATCTTCAATACAACAATTCGTAAAGGAAATTCATCAACTATTATGGTATCAGAGCCACTTTTCTCTTGACACATCTTCATTTCTTCTTCTTTATATTCTCCTCTTACTTCATGACTCTCCTCTCTGCTTTTTTTCTCTTCTTCATCCACTTCTTCCATGGCGGCACCAAATCAACGTGAAAGAACATATAGGCTTACAAACATCAAATACCATATACCCTTGATACTCGATTTTGAAGATCATAATTATGATGCATGGAAAGAGTTCTTTCTCACACATTTCTTGCGTTTGATGTTTGGGGACACATTAATGGCACTCTCTTACAAACGACACTTACGAGCCTATGGAAAAAAGGGATGGTCACGTTAAATTGTGGTTGTATGGTACTCTCGCTCAGCCTAAGTTTCGGTCTTCTTTCAAAACTGGTGGCACAACACATAATATATAACACTACACACTGAAAACAATTTCGCAATAACAAAGAAGCAAGAGCCATTCAGCTGGAAAATGAGGTATATACAACAAACACTGAATATTTAACACTTCAGGATTATTTCCAAAACTAAAATCCTTGTCTTATCTGCTAGCTAATGTACATGTCCCTGTCAGCGAGCACACCTTGGTTATATACCTCTTCAACAGGCTCAATGAAAGGTATGATAACATAATCAATGTCATTAAGCATAGATATCCATTTTGTACGTTTGACGAGGCCAAATTTATGCTTGAAATGGGAGAATCTTGACTCAAAAAGATGTCTAAACCACCATCACTGTTTGATACCAGTTACTCCTTCTCATCCACTGCCCTCATGGCAGTGAATCCTGCACCATCAACAAAACGAACCAATCATGAAAGTAATACACACCGATTCAACAATAACCGTGGGAACTGAGAGACACAATCACAACAGAGGACACTACAATAACAACAATTATGGTCAACGCTTCTCAAATTGGGGACCAAACACCTACTGGCCCAATCCTTACCCACAATAGCCCACTTAATTCTCAAATTGGCCTCCATACTCACATATGCCCACGCCTAGAGGTTCTCAATCAAAATGCCTTCTCCCTTCCACCTCCCATCAAGCGCACAACATTAGCACTTATAATGAGCTACCTCAGGCTTACACAACTGAAACTCTAATGGATCATTCCTCAATTGACTGATATATGGACTCAAGTGCCACAACACACCTTTCGGCAACTGCAGGTATACTTCAGTATAATCTCAAACCTTACATCTCTCAGTCGCTCGTCGTCGGTAATGGTTCAAAAATGCATGTTACTTACTCTGGAGCTTGTACTCTTCTATTCAACTCTTGTCCTTTTACACTTCGCAAATGTGCTTGTCACTCCTAACATTTTCAAAAACCTCATATATGTTAGAAAGTTTACAAACTACATTTTCTGTAGTGTTGAGTTTTATCTTTATGGTTTTTCCGTGAAGGATATTCCAACTCAGGAAACGCTACTCTGGTCTGAAAGCTCTGGTCATCTATATCGGATTCATGCCTCTATCATTAAATCACCTCCTTCCTCTCCAGCTGCTCTCCTCGCTTCCTCTCCCACACCTGGCATAAGCGACTTGGTCATACAAAAAATGTCGCACTTAGTTCTGTTCTTTCTTTCAATAAGGCTTTTAGTAATAATAAAAATATTCTTTTGTCTTGTGAACCTTGTCATTTGGAAAACGCTACAAAACTTTATTTTTATAAATCACCCTCTGAGATTGTGGAACCATTTCAAATCATTCATTCCAATGTCTGGACATCTCATGTCCCAAGCATCAGAAGAAAATATTACCTCATCGATCAAAAATATTGTGTTCTTTTCTTAGATCAATTCACTCGCTTTCTTTGGGTATACCCCCCTTCGACGAAAAAGCGATATGTTCTCAGTTCTTACATTTCACATTCTATGTCGAAACTCAATCCAAACTTGTATCAAATCTTTCCAAAGTGGCAACGAAGGGGAACACAACAAATGGAATTGAAGCTTGCTTTTAATGTTCTCATACCTCCCAAGAAAATGAGAAATCTGAAAGAAGGATTCAATCCATAAACATTTCAATTCGAAACCTTCTCCTTTAAGCTCATCTCTATCCAATCTATTGGGTTGAAACTCTAATTGTTGATGTTTATATATTAAACATCCTTCTTTTTCATCTATTCAAAACTAAATCTTGTATATTGTCCTCTTCAACAAAGCTCCAACTTATGATCATTTAAATGTTTTTGGTTGCATATGCTTCCCAAACACCAAACATTCTAACCATAATAAACTCTCTTCAAGGTCGACACCCTGTATTTTTTACAACTATCTTTCTCCGCATTTAGGGTTATCGATGTCTCAACCTCAAAACTAGAAAGATCATAATTTCTGGACATGCTCTTGTAAGCCTCGACCGCCCACGGCTAATGGGCCACCCATGCCCATTCTCTCGGCCCGTGGGCCCCATCCCGTTCTAACAGTCGGTGCGTAAATTTTCCTAGGCTCGAAATCATTGTTTACTAACCTTGCAATCACCACCCAAACTTTCCCCGTGTTTTGGCCTCACTCGCACAGTATCACGAATCAATTTCAAATAGGTCACCCATCCTTTCACTACACCAGCCCAAGCATGCTAACCTTGGAGTTCTAACAGATGCGTGATGGATAAGGTAGGTCAACTTTGGTAACATATGCAGTCAAATCAATTCTCTTAAGATTTTCCACATATACCAGAAATTAGGATGTTACAATTCACCCCCACTCACAGAGCGCAACGTCCGCACCACAACAGGTCTCAAGATGCCTATCGGGTGAAAAATGAGATGGCTAACCAGCTCTGATACCACTTGTAACGCCCCGGCCGCCCACGGCTAATGGGCCACCCACACCCGCTCTCTTGGCCCGTGGGCCTCATTCCGTTCCAACAGTCGGTGCGTAAATTTTCCAAGGCTCAAAATCATTGTTTACTGACCTTGCACTCACCACCCGACCTTTCCTCGTTTTTAGCCTTACTCGCACAGTATCACGAAGCACTTCTCGATAAGTCACCCACCCTTTCATTACTTCAGCCCAAGCACGCTTAACCTTGGAGTTCTAAACCGATGTGTGACAGAAAGGTAAGTCAATTCTGGTGACATAGGTAGCCAAGTCAATTCTCGTAAGGTTTTCCACATTTACCATAAATTGGGATGTTACAGCTCTATTCGAAGAGGACAAATTCCCAGCAGAAGAAGCAAAGCTCCAAAATCAAAGCGCTTTCTTGAGCCTTTGGAAGAGCCAAACCCTCTATTTCGTGGGCTTCTTCAACACCATTCAAAAATACTCTTCCTCCTAAGATAGTGCAGCAAAATACGCCCACACTTCAACCTCAAGCTCCGCCTCCTCCCACTATTCGTCATCCAATGACAACACAAAGTAAAGTTGCAATTCGTAAACCTGAACATGTTCTGTCCATGGTCACTTCCACACAATCTCCCCTTACCAAAAATCCACCTGTCAAGCTCTTTATGACCCAATGATTGAACCTAGTACCTAGTCCTCCTAAGGTCAACATAGTTTGGTCAATGTGGCTTTACAAGCAGAAATATGATGCTGAAGGAGTCCCTTTGCGCCATAAGGAACGACTTGTATCGAGAAGTAAATCACATGAAGCTAATTTGGAAATCATAGAGACCTTTCGCCCCATGGTAACACCTGCAACTATTCATACCCTTATTATCCTTGGAGTTTCCCGAGACTGGCTGATACATCACTTAGTAGAGGCAGTTTACATGCATCAGCCTACATGCTTTGTGGGCAAACGCTTTTCTCATCATGTTTTTAAGCTCAACAAGCCAAATTATGGCTTAAAACAAGTCCATAGAGTTTGGAATTCTTGCTTTGCCAAGTTTCTCATCTACCTTGGATTTCGAAAATGCAAAACCGATTATTCTCTTTTTGTGTTTCAGGAAGGTGAATGATATAGCTTATATATTACTATATGTTAATGGTATTATATCAACAGCCTCTCTCAAGCTTTGTTACAGAAAATAATTGCAAAGTTGAAAACTATGTTTCCAGTACCAAGCATGGGCCACATTCATCACTTTCTCGAAATCAAGTTAGATCATGATTTGTCTCGAAAGCTCTTATCTCAAGCTGCATACGCTAAAGACATAATCAAATGAGCATGAATGGTGGACTGTAAGCCATGCATAACACCAACCAACTTCAAGTCAAAACTCTCAACCAATGAAGATGACCCAGTCGATGATCCAACTAGTTACAAAAGTCTTGCAGACACCTTTCAATATCTCACCTTCATTCGTGTTGATATCTCCTATACGGTCCATCAAGTTTTCCTCTACATGCACAATCGAAAACAGCCACACCTTCATACTCTAAAACGAATCATCATGTAAATTTAAGGAACTATTTCACACGGTCTTATGCTTCACAAATGACAAATTGATGGTTTGACTGCTTATTTTGATGCTGACTAGGCTGGATGCCTCGACACCCAATGCTTTACCTCTGGCTATTTTGTCTTCCTCGGCCCAACCTTGTGTCTTGGTCAGCAAATCGACATCACGCTCGAGCTCTAAAGAAGAATACAAGGGTGTTGCTAACAGTGTTGCAGAACTATGTTCAATCTGTCTCATCGAGTTTCACATCATTATTAAACAAAGCTTTGGTTGTTTACTGCGACATTGTAAGTGTAGTGTACCTCTCCATTTGTCTTGTCAAACACCAAATAACAAAGCATGTAGAATTGGACATCTATTTTGTCTGGAAGAAAGTCGCCATCGGTGAAGTCAAGGTCTTAAGTTCCATCTTCACTACAATATGTTGATAACTTCACTAAAGGCTTGCCAGCAACACCGTTCAAAGAGTTCTGATCCAGCTTAACCATCGAAAAAAAGACACTTCAACCGCCAGAGGGTAATAGGATATTGATTAGAATTCTATTATTACTCTAATCTAACACTGTTGTATTGGCCTCTGTAAATATCTCAACAGCCCTAGCATCTTTTAATTGTATTGACAATATTAATAATCATCAATACATGATCCAATCAAGAGAATTCATTAACTTTTTTTTCGGTTACCCATTTTCTTAGACCAAGTGTTGGTCAGACAAGTCGTTTCTAGTAGAGTACTTCTATCTGGCCGTGTCTGATCTATATGAGAGAAAATAAAACCTCTGTTTCTTGCCTCCTTTGCTAGTTGATCCGCTCGACCATTCTCGCTTTGGGGAATATGAAACAGATTCGTGCTCTCAAATCTATGTTGTAGAATTCAGAAGGTATCAAGCTTTGAAGCAAAATTTGGCCAGTCCATCAGGTTCATAGTCATATCCACCAAGTCTAAGCAATCAGTCTCAAAGTGGATAGAGGGATCCTCATGTCTCTCATACATGAGGTTGCCGAAAGTAATCATTTCATCTCAGGATGAAGGGTTGAGAGGCTTCTATTTCACACACGTAGTACGAAAGATCAGTACCCATGTGATCCTTAAGACTCCACCCTAGACTACTAATAATGTCACTACCGATCCATGAAGAATCGATTTGGCAAGTTTGGTTTCGAGGTATCCAAGGGAGTACTGTTTCAGCAACTAAAGTATGAGGGTCATCATGATCCTCCTCCGCTTTTTGATTAACTTTTTTTCCAACTCTCTGCCTCAAGAGAAGCTAGTTGGAGAGTATCGATCAGAGAAATGATTTTCTCATTAAAGAGTGTCATTTCTCGCCTTCCAAATGTACCAACAAATCCATGGGAAGGTGTCGAATTGTGACTCCAGTGAAATTACCTCTTTTCTTTTCCAAAACAAAAAATCATATAGAAATATTCGGAAAGTAACCCAGAAAAGACGGATAGTTCGATAATGCACTCCAACTATTATGCATCATTACTTACCACTTCATAATCTCTTTTTGACAATATAAGTCTCAAATATTTCGGATATTTAACGGTTTTTAAATTATAGATGAATCGAAACAAAACGGAATATTCGAATTCCCATGCCAAGTTGTAAGGAAGACAGAATGAACGAAAAAACCGTCTGATTTGAAACCGTAAACTAAACATGAAGTAACCGCGTGGAACGCAAAACTGGACAAATTAGACTCACTGTATCCCTCAAGACAAGAAAGAAGCAGCTTCTAAACAACTGATTCAGCCTACAGCAGAAACCTAAACTAAACAACTTTTAAACTTTAACAAAAAAATGCGTGAGACCTGGATCTTTAAATCTGCTGCTCAGTCCACGAAAACATAGGTGTTCTTGAAACACTGGTCTTTATTAGTCGTATTGACAGAGGATCTTGAGCCCACTAGTTTCTCCAGACAGATTTACTGATTTGCAGCAAGAACATTATTGTCCCAACAGCAGCAAGGAGAAGAAGATCCCACCTTTTCACTTGTGGTCGTGACCTTGACTGATCAGAAGTCAGGTATGCCACTTGATCTCGAGGAGTATTCTGTGACCAGTCGAAGGAACATCGAAGACTTATCCTCTAGAAGTTGTGTTGGCGTGTCAAATTCCGCAACAAGACCTGGAAAATCATCACCAAAGTTTTTAATAAAGATTCGTTTCTCAAGTAAAACAGAGAATCTGAGAAAGAAAGAAAAAAAAAGGATGGTGAATGGAATGTACCATCGCTTAGAACCAGAACCATGTCACTATCAATCACAGTCGGGATCCGATGTGCGATAGTGCAGACGGTGCAGTCTCCAAATTCTGTTCTCAAAATCTTCTGGATGAGATTATCAGTGGCCGAGTCAACCGAAGCAGTTGCTTCATCAAGCACAAGAATTCTCGCTTGTTTAAGCAATGCACGCCCGAGAGATACCAGCTGCCTCTGCCCGACACTCCAGTTATCTCCATTTTCTAACACTGCACCAACAGTTTAATCAACAACATTTTTTCTTCTTCTTTCTAAATCTCCGACAAGATTGGCTATATACCTGGGGTATCGAGTTTCTGGTCTTTTGCACGAACTATGTCCCCCAATTGTGACTTATCTAGAGCCTGCCAGACCAAAAAATGAAAAGAAAAGGAGGATCTCAACAAAATGGGTATGGAATACCTAATGCAACATCAGAAGATTAATAACATTCTACCTGCCAAACTTCTTGATCAGTGTGTTCTTCGAGAGGGTCGAGGTTTCCTCGGATAGTGCCTTCAAACAAGGTGGGGTCTTGGGGAATGATGCTGAGACGGCCACGGAGATCGTGAAGGCCAATGGAGGATATATCGATGCCATCAATGACTATTTGTCCTGCATATGGCTCTATAAGCCTGAATAGCGCTTGGATCAGAGTTGATTTGCCACTTCCTGTACGCCCCACAATCCCAATCTTCTTGCCACCAGGGAATACACAGTTGATTCCGTGGAGTACTGTTGGCAGATTCTCTCCATAGCGAACCTTTAAACAAAGGAGGAGGAGGAGGATAATGAATAAAGGCGCTATGCGAGAAGTTCAACAGAAGAACAATTTGAATGTACCTTCAAACTGTTGATCTCAATGGTTCCATTTTCCGGCCACGAGGCAGGAGGGTGAGCGTCCTCGATGAACGTAGGGGCTTCACTGGGAATTTGACTATACTGATAGATTCTTTCGATGGAGATGATTTTGTTCTCGAGCTTGCAAAAGCTAAGTATCCACCGGGAAAGACGAGCGTTTAAATTAAGGCCATACGTTACTGCAAGGCCAGCCATGCCTATACAAAGGTAAATTATGAACTAAAATAAACATGACAGATAGTTTTCTAACGACGGGGAGAAATGCAGACCATGATCTTATAGAAGAAAGATAGAGGACGAGAGAACTTGCTTGGATCGATTGTTCCATGTGGAAAGCTAACGAGAAGGATCATGCAGAAGGCAAAGACGAAAGTGGAGAGAAGTTCCATGCGTAAACAGAGCCATTCTATTGCAGCGATGCTGCAAAAGAAAGGGCGGGCAAAGCAGTCCAGTAAATACAGGTTTCTCTTCATGAAACGCTTTTCTTGGCCAAACCCTCTGATTGTTGCTGCACCGGCGATTGACTCACCAAATAGATGGATAATTGGAGATTTCTGTATGCTCACAATCCGAACCAGCTCTCTAGACGAAGCCATGTAGTATTTCTGCGGTTTTTAAGTGAAACAAAAGAGAAATAAGTAAACACTTTTTGCATATTGATTTCCCTTGAGAGTAACATAAAACGAATCTTCAGAAATCACCTGCATCCACAAGCAAGCAATGCCAGTTGGAATTACAAGAAGAAACACTTGCCATGTAACGTTTGTCATCACACCAACAATGCCAATGAGCTGTATTGTTGTTGATGCAAATCCTCCGAGCCTAAAAGGAATATCAAGATCCACCACGCTTTGATCAATGGACACCTACAATGTGCATAATAGCAGTGAGAAAGACCATCATTGAGATCATGTTTTAATAAATTTTGGAAAGAGAACCAACCCGATTTAATATCCTTCCAGCAGGAGTCGAGTCGAAAAACGACATTGGTGCGCGGAAAACACTCCTGAGCATGTTCAGAAACAGCTTCTGAGCAGCTACAAGGCCGAATGTGGCGACCAGAATAGCTCGGACAAAGATAAACACTGAGCTACCAAATGCTAGCGCAATAAATACAAGGAGAAGGACCGTGGAGCTCACTTTAGCTTGGTCTCCCTCTGTTTGCGGATTTGCCCAGGCCATCCACCAGTTACTTGCAATCTGAAGGAACTGAAACAGAATTTGCGCAATAATTATGAGTGGAATCAACAACCCTTTGTAGGCTGCAGCCATATATGACCAGTACACCTTCATACTGACTCGTCCCCGGACACGTTCCTCTTCCTGAACCAGTTGTTTCTTCCTCAGCCGTTTTGCTTTCTTTTTCTCTTTGATGGCTTTCTGGTTAGACCCCGATGGCCCTTCTTGGACCTCCTTTGCCAGAATCTCAATGTTGCTCGAGGAAGCGTTGGATTTTGGATTGTGTGGCAATGACTGGTCTAGCACCTGATTGCAGTCAGAGTCCTCGGACGAATGACTTGGAATGTCCATTGCTTCAATAGCTTCATGATGAGCAGACACAAGAGATAAGAAATCCGTTCCTGCTTGCAGCAGTTCCTCGTACTTACCTGACTGTATAATTTCGCCATCCCTAAGGACCTGCAGATAAACATAAAAAAATTATGAAGTGCTTTCTTGGTGTTATATACTTTTCTCTGTGTCTCTTTAACATGAATACAGCTCTTAGTATAAGGTTTTAGCAGGAAGGCCATGTCGAAGAAGTCCTCACCAATATAAGATCCGTGGCAGGAAGAAACTCGACCTGATGAGTTACAAATATCACAGTCTTGTCTGCCAGAGCCGTCAATATGTATTCCTGTAGATACGCAAACTCAAGTTTTGATGTGGGGAGTCACATTCATGCAAGGCAGTGTTTGAAAAAAGATAGTTGTTTGCTAATTTGGAAAGAAGTGGAAAAGAAAAAGTGCACCTTGAAGAGTTCGGAGCCAGTGTGAGCATCAACAGCGCTAAAAGGGTCGTCCAGCAGATATACATCAGCATCCTGGTAAAGCGCTCTTGCTAGCTGAACTCTCTGCTTCTGACCACCGCTGAGGTTTATGCCTCTGTCACCGATAATGGTCTGATCGCCATGTGAGAAGAGCTCCAAGTCCCGTTTCAGTGAGCAAGCGTGTATAACGTTCTTGTACTTAGCCTTATCCATTGGACTGCCAAAGAGAATATTTTCTTCTATATTCCCAGACTGAATCCATGCGGATTGTGAAACATAAGCAGCACTACCGCATATTCTGACCTGTGTATTTCAGTGTACAACTCGTGAAATTTGCTGATGAGAGGAAATAGAGTGATCAGGCCTGAAAAAATGTTTTGAAAGTTGTTGAAGTGTTTCACTTACTTCACCCGAGATTTTAGGGATTTCTCCAAGTATACAAGAAAGAAAACTTGATTTTCCTGAACCAACAACTCCGCAGACAGCTACTCGCATTCCTTTCTTAACTTCCAAATGAATTCCAAACAGAGTTGGCCTTGCCCACGAAGGATCCCAAGAGAAACAACCGTCTTTGATCTCCACAGATGTGTCTGACATACCTTGAGAAAGGATTATTGTAGCATCTTCCTGGAGCTCTTCCTCTTGCAGAAATCCAGATATTCGATCAAGAGATACTTTAGTCTGAGCCATCATTGACACCAGATCAGGAAAATTCCTAAGCGGCTCCTGGAGAATCCTGAATGTTGCAAGCGCGGAAAGAACACCTCCTGCAGTGAGCTGAGTTCCTAGGCCTATAGCCGTAGCAAACGTGATTGCAGCTACAAATATAGGCGAACTCCAGAATATAAATGTTATAAACGCTTGGGAGTATAAAGCCTTTCGAAGCCATTTGAACTCTGTACTCCTCATTCCCTCAAGAACGACCCTGTACCGATCCTCCCAAGCCTGCAGTTTCAGAATCCTCATGTTCCTCAAACACTCCGAAGTCTTTCTCATTCGCTCATCTTTAGCAGACATCAATTTGTCTTGATAGTCCTCTTGAATTTTGGCCAATGGGATAGTGGCGATAATAGAGAAAACTGTGGCCACCAACGTGGCTACAGCCGCCACTCCCACACTCCTGTACAAGATCCCGAGAGCAAGTACAATCTGTAGAGGAAGCATCCACATATCATGAAGGTACCACGAGTAGTCACCTACTCTCTGGACATCAACGGCCATGTAGTTCACAATTTCGCCGCTGGTGTGGTTCTGCTTAGTTATACTCGAGAGTTTTAGCCCTTTTCTGTACACCATAGCCGTTAGAGCTGATCTCACATGCATCCCCAAGATATCCACACCAAGATACCACTGCCGAGTGGTTAAAGTCTCTGTGAGCTTGGCCACAAAGAAGATACCAGCGAGGATGTAACCCTCATGAGGGTAAGTCTCTTTCCCACCCAGATAATTAACAAAGTCATTCACCAAGTAAGGACCCACATAAGAAACAAGAGTGTTCAAGCCAGCAAAGACTGCATTACAAGCCGCTTCTTTCCAAAACGACTTCAAGATCGCCCAAGCAAGAGAAGGTGATTTTGAGGGATTCTCAGCCTTTGACTTCTCCCAGTTAAAGTTCAAGACTTTGTAGTTGGTCTTTGCCCGGTCTTTCGGAGCGAGCAGAGGAATGTCCTTGAGATCTAATGGCCTCTTGGCACCAAGGGAGAGAAGAGGATTAAGCCACGAAAGTGTAGCAAGGCTGAACAACCCGGCGTCACTATAGGAAGTAACACTGAGACACCCAGCTTCTTCTTCTTCTACTTCTTCGACAAGCAAAGGCTCAACAAGATGTGATTGTGTAATAACTCGAAGACCTGACACACCTCTGAGAGCAAGGAAGCAGAGGAAAGCCAGAGGCGGAGCTGAAACAAAGTTCCCAACGACATGTGAAGACAAATGATTTGAGCCGTTTACAAGAAGCTCTCTGGAGTCAATGAACAAAGCCCATAAACAGATGAAGAAGTCCACAACCCACCATAGCCTCAACAGGAAAGGGAACTTTACCGCAGAGGTGTAATTACATCGAACAACTGATGCGCATAACACTAACCAAGCTAGAATCTGTGTAACCGGCGAGAAAAGAACACAAATCTCGTTCCTTTCCTTAGTTACTCCGACAACATCTAACACAAAAACTGTGACTTGCACGACAAAGACAAAGAAACAGCAAAGCAGAGAGAGTTTGTAGCCAATGGTGATGACAACAAGCTCACGGGTTTCTCCAGAACTAGAGTTTCCTACGGAATCATATTTGAAGAAGCGACCACGACGAGGGAGGCAGAGAAGTAAGCGTCTTGAGGAGATATCGATGATAAACACTAAGAAAAGAGCCAAATTGATGCAGATCGAAGACACTTCCACAAGTGGTAAATCACGAAGAGCTCTCAAGAGGGTGAAACCCATAATGGATTAGATTGAATGAGATTCCTGAGCATTAACGAGAGGAACATCAAAGTTTGTTATGTAAGCGAGAGAACATGTCTTATGAGCAGAGAGCAGAGAGAGTCACGATGGTGGTAGAGAGAAACGCAGAAGCTGAAAGACACATCGCACATGTAAACAAAAACGACTTTTCGTCAGAGCTTAACACGTTGAACAACACATCAGAAAGAGAAAAAAAAGTTAGAGGCTTTTTGTTGTGTTGCATCGATGTTATCTAGAGAAAGACAGAAGAAGACAAAACCACACATGAAAAATTTAAAAATTTAGACAAAACCTGTGAGCGAAGACAATGTCGCTTCTCTTACTCTCTCCCCTCGCCCGAGAAGAGAAGAGAGAGTAGAAGAGATGTTTCCAGGTGTGTCTGATAATGGCGTTACTAATCGCAAAATGTAGGAGGAATTTGGTTTTGCTTTGTCCTCTTCTTCTTACATGTAAATCTGAAACTATTTAACGTAGATGCAGTCGAGGCTTTTGATCTTCAGATATATATATATGGCCTTAAATAGTAATAGTGTCCAGTTATTTATTAGGATTAAATTGCTCACTAATCAACTTTGGAAGTAATATTAAGAATGTAACAATGATTTTGACATATCATTTTGTCAGTTTCCTTCTGGTTTAGTCCTTTTACACCAATTGATTCTATTTTGTTTGTGGTTACTGCAACGGCCGTGGAAGGAGGAAGCGGAGATGGTTGTTGATGAGATACCATTTGAGCAAGAAGTGAACGTGGCCATTATGCTCGTGTGTTGCTTGTCCACGAACATATTTATTAGTTAGTTTATTTATGTTAGTTTTGTATTTAGGCATGAGTTGAGAGTTAAATGAGATATGAAAAGAAAAATTGTGATAACTTGTTTTTAAGACTTTGGGATTTATTAATTGGTATGAGAACAAATTCTCTTAGCTTTGAAGAGGGGCCTTAATTGGCATCAAAGCACGTTTTTGTTTTTGATTTGGACCACTTTGTGGTATCAAAAACTTCTATTCAAAAAAAAAACTTGTTGTGATCTATGTTATGGGAAGCAATGGAGAATGCATTGAAGATTTAAAGACCAATCTCCTCAGCAAAATGCATGATGAGATCCACAAGATGAAGATTGATATGATGGAGCATTTCATCAATTTTGGGGAGACCATAAACCATCTAAGAGAAATGAAAGCTGGTGATGAAAGAGTCAATGGTAGTACTGCATCTCAACCAGCTACACAGATCATGAAGATTGCAGCGGATCTGCACCAGCTAATTTTTTTTATTATATTATTATATCTATTCTATTAAAACAGAAACATGACCAATTGATATATATTATGTCCAACTTAAAACTAAATATAAAATCTAAACTATTAAAACTGAAGTACATTTAGTACTTAACCCTAACATTTTCTAAATAATTACCATTGAATGCCACTGATATTATCTATGCATCTAAACACTAATTCTTAATAAGAAAAAAATAAATCTGGACTAAGCTCATTAACAATTTTTGTCATTAAAATTGAATACTTCAATAAAAAATGAATATGTATTATTCAAAATTTATAATAAAAACAAAATTATACATATATATAGCATTAAATTAGTTTTATTTTTATTCATATTCATATAAGTTACCAACTATATTTGAACTATAAAAAAGATAATAATGTTAATAATTTTTTATTATAATCAGAACTTATTCATTTACAATAACAAAATCATGTAACTTTCCATAAAAATTTAATGACTAAAATACATACTAATATTTATTATAAATGGTTATATATATACAAACAAATACGATGTATTATCATCTGTAAGATATATATCTAATAAGAATATCTAATGTAATTTATAAATTTAAAAAAAAAATTAATCACCATAAAATCTAGGGTATTCTAGGATATACGGATTCGGATATGCATTTGTCGGATTAGTAAAATTGTTATCCGGATTCGGATATTTGGGGTTAGAATATTCATACTAAAATCCAAATACACGCAGACATCCGAACCTATTTTTTAAAATTTAAATCAAATTAAAAACTAACTATTAACCATCTATTTAGCTATTTAAAATTATTATTTAAAAAGCTTAAGAATCATTAAAATTTAATAAAATTAAAATGTAGTTATTTTATATAAAAAATATATAATATACATAGATAACTATAGTTAAATTTTAAATATTTAATATCTGGATCTGAATATCCAGACTTAAAATTTTGCTATCCGAATTTATAATTGGATCAATCGAATCCGTAAAATTATTATCATGATCCATGAATATCCGTTTTTCGAAGAGGATAAGATCCCGAATCGGATAACAGATATTGAATATTAAGTTCAAGTCATATATATAATTATATCAAACAAATTGCTTAAAATATTAGACATTCACAAAAATAACATCCGCGCGGACGCGCGGGTCAAGGACTAGTCTGCATTAAAACACGTCAAGAACAACATGACATGATTTTATGAAGATATCCTCTCTTATTAATAACTGCATCTAAACTAACTTCCTTTAACAACTTTCAACTCCATATTTATTTTCTTTATCTCCTATTTTAAAGGATTACTTTTTAGAAACGAAAAATCCAATTTAAATTTATCTACGTCTCCATAAATTAAAATTGATATTTAAAACTGTATCTACATATATATATATATTTCTTATTTCCTATTTTAAAGGACGACTTTTATAAAAATGAAAATCTTATTTTAATATCTTTACGCATGCATAAATTAAAACCAAAATTTAGATATTGTATCTACATATATATTTATATAACCACACGTTATATCTCCTACCTATATACTTCATCTATATATTTCGTTCATAAGATCATATCAATTCAAATTCGTCTCTTCTGTTTAACAAACAAAAACATTCTAAGAATCAAATCTTTTATACTCATCTGAATTTCAAATATTGGTTTGCTAACCCCTTATCCTAAAAATATGGAATCCTATTTTGCACATATGAGCATTTTGATTTTATATTGTGGGCAACCTAATTTTATATATAACAAAAAAAATTATTTATTTAGCCCACCTCTACGGCTACAAAAATGTATTTAAGTGAGAAAATAATTTTTGGTCGACCAATTACATATAACCTGCTAAGTAATCATATTAACTCACTCAAATATAGTTCTCTTATTAATTTTTCTATGAATATATTTACCACTCACATATAGATTTTTATCAACACTTGAGACACAAAGTATTTATCTTTTCTAAAACATTACAACAAATACTTCTAGCTATTATTTAGTTCTTTAGTTTTAGGTCTTGGGTTTTATAATTAACTTATCAGATATTAAAAATTATTTTTTCAAAAAAAATATATAATTTTGTTTAGTTTTGTTGCGGGTTGGGTTTGATATTGATTTTCGGATATAACACTGTAAGAATCGTTAGAGTATGTAGGCCACATCTAATAGAGTATGAGACTTTGATTTTCGAACAATACATATTAAGTTACATAATACAAAACACCAAATAGTAATAAATATTTTATCAATTTGTCATATAAGTTAAATATAAATATCCGCGCAAATGCTAAACTAAAACTATCTATATTTATTAAAAATAAGAATGAAAAATTTACTAAGTTTAAAATGTTTGAAATGAATATTCATTACGTAAAATTGATATTATAAATATGTTTGTAAACAAATATCTTAACAAATTTTATTGATAAAACCTTTATAATTGTAGGATTAAAAAATTGCAGAAAACCGAGAAATTATTCAAATTTTCTTATTTAAAAACTCATGAAATCAAAATTAGAAAGTTTATATATTGATATATTCTATTAATGTGTATAAAATTATTTAACTTAACATATCAATAAAATTTTCAGAAATTTTTCATAACAAAATTATTTTCCTCAACAAAATATTATCATATATATATATATATATATATATACCTTTTTATTAGAAATTATATCCATTTGTAACATTTAAAAATCATTTAAAATAATATAAGACATATCTAAATTGACAAATTATATTATTTTAATTCTCATATATGTATATTTATATAGAATTTTAGATAAATTTAGGAGATTAGTAAATTATATATGTTAAAATATGCTATATATATTATATACGGACCTACAGGTCTATTTATTCGATAACGGGTCTGGATCGAATATAAAACGATATTTGAGACTCAAAAATTATAATAAAACAACTTTAAAATTATTTGTTTCTAATTAAAAGTTATAGATTCATCCATACTTTTTCAAAATTATCAAGAAAACATACCCGTGCTTTCAAAGCGCGGGACAAAATGTAGTTTGATTATTAACCGATCAATATATGAATGTAACAATATATTTTTAAAAAAATGTGTTTTCTTACCCGCACTTCGAAGTTCTAGATTACCATTTAGCATTTTATTTATTTATTTATGTTAGATAAAATATTTATGTATATATAAAAGTTTAAAATATTAAATTTTTATATATATATATATAATATAGTATAGTGTGTTAATCTATTTTGTTAATATATTATATTCTTACATAAATATTTATATTTTGAGAATAAAATATATTAATATATCAATTTAATATAATTTTATTATATTCAGTTCAACATAATAATTTTAATATGATAGATTATGATTATAAAATAAATAAAATATTATATAAGTTTATTTTGCATTTAATAAACGATAATGAAATATATATATATATATATATAAATTTATAATAATAATTTGTTATTAATTACAAAATTAGTAAAAATATTTACCTAAAATTTAAAATTGAAATCTTGTTAAAATATTTTTTGAAAATTTTTAGAAGTTATTTAAATATATATATATATATATATTAATTTAAAATAAAAATATATCAAAAAGATAATATGATTAAAGTAGTTACACATATTTTATATTATTAGTCTTAAAGAATAAATTTATAAATTTGTAGAAAAAGGAACAAATAAAAAATCACAAATGAAAAAAGTCATGACTTCTATTTTAATAGTATAGATTTTCCAAATAATATTAAATAAAAAAATAAAATATGGAAAAATAAAAAATAAGTTTGAGTTGATTATAAAAGAAACTAGTACTCCCTCCGTTTCGAAAAGATCCATATTTTAGAGAAAAATATATTTCAAATTTTTTGTTACCTTTTAATGCATTACTTAATAGTATTAAATTATAAAATTCAATAAAGTAATTGTGTTTCTTGAAATTCTATTGGTTAAACATTATGAAAAATATTTTAATTACAAAAATAAGGCATTAATAGTCAAATTTAATATATATTTTTATTACATATGAAAAATCTAAAACTTACATCTTTTTGAAACAAAAGGAGTCTTATATATATATATATATATATATATATGTATATATTTAAATAAAATCTCTAAAATATTATTCGAGAAGTCTGTTTTCAAAATGTCACGCTTACGTTAATTCTTAAAACGCTCAATTACTGAGTAACCTTTAATGAATTAAACATATTTTATCTAATTTCCATCAATAACCTTTTCTGGTATCTTTTTTCTTACAAAGTTATAATTAAATTTCAACTTGTAATGACTAAGAGCGGTAACCTTCGGAACGTCCTCCCAAATTTTTTTCGGATATGCAATGTATTTGGATGAGGAAATACAAAAAGAAACAACAACAAGGAAAAGAAAGTTAGAATCCATAATAAAAGGACATAGGCTCGGCATCTACTATCTACCAAGACGCGTACTCAACAGCAAGCATAAGTCATCATTTGCTGGCTCCTCAAAGGTTCCTTTGTTAGCCCTAACGTAGAAGTAGAAGTATTTCCAGTCACTCGTCTTTGACGGATGGCTTGTCCACATGTGGAGCCCCGGTCTCATCTTCATAGAGAAAAGATCATTCATTAGAGGCTGAATCTGTGTCATCTCCTCAAACACTTGAACACTATTGATACATCGATCTCGGCATCCATGACCATCAGCGCCATGGCAATCCCGATCGCTCCATTCACCAACTGAGTCAGAGCGATATCCTGGTGAGCACAATAAGCTGTGATGAGCCGAGGAAAGGGGAACTATAACTTCGAGTCCTTCTCGAGAAAGG
The DNA here is from genome assembly GCA_905132885.1 of Moricandia moricandioides. NCBI lineage: Eukaryota > Viridiplantae > Streptophyta > Magnoliopsida > Brassicales > Brassicaceae > Moricandia > Moricandia moricandioides. The sequence goes on from CAJHQQ010001040.1 coordinate 57,093, forward strand.
ACTAGTAAACGCATTGATACCCGACTAGAGGAGTCCACAAATGTTATTCGCTTCTCGGAATGATGAGTATAACATCATAGGTGTTGCACTCCTTCAGAATCGACGTCACACTCGAAAAAGTGGACCTAGTGGGAAGGACGTCGTCTAAGTTCTATATTTCCACAACTGACAGACAAATGAAATCTGGCAGACGTTTGGGTACCTACTCGAAGGTTCCACTACGGTATTAATGTATCGGAGAGATTGGTGGTCGTCCACGGGAATAGACTCTTCCTTGGGAGTGGACTTTTCCTCGGAGTTTCCTGCTTCACCCGAACCTTCGTTAGCATCACTCACAATAACTACGCCTTCCTTATCGGCATCTAGGGGTTGGCCATAATAACCCACAATCGCCTTCCTGACCAGTAAAACGTCTTTAAAATAACCCACAATCGAGTTTTATCTCTCTTAATCAAACCAACCAAACTCAGATTCAACAATGATTACGAGAGTTAGAGAGTGATCGAGAAGGTGAATGAATCTCTAACGAAGAATCTCATTGTTGCAAGTGATATCGTAGAAGGGAGACAAAGCAAAGTAGTTGAATACATAATTACGTTTAAGAGGGTAAGACTGATGTCAATGGTGGCGTTAGACCTCGTTTTTCTTCTTCTTCTTCTTCTTGACGGTGGAGCTAGGTCACAAGCTGCTTAAGATGACGAAGAAAAAAAAGAAAGATTTCCTGCAAAACATAGAAAGAAAGAACAAATTGTGAAAATAAGAGAATATAAAATAATGCAGAAAAGATGAAAGAGAAAAAAAAAATGCAGATAATAGGAGAAAGAGAAGAATTTTAATTTAATACCACACAACAATGATGATTGTAGTTGTTACTCAGACGTGGCTGGAGGCGATGTGATCCCGAAAGGCACGACTGCTCTGAAACTAAACTACACAACTATAAAAGTCAAACACACAACTATAATGGACCTGTGTACATAACTTGTAAATGCCTTATAAATTAATAGTATCCCAAAAAATGGCCTGGTTACATAACACTGAGAATAAATCAACGTCGGCATGCCTTATTTTGAATAAGACCAGGGATAGAGATAGACAATACTGAATTGACTTTGTATTAAGAAATCAAACTTTAGTTTACTATTACAAATATATTTTAATTTTAATGGTGTCCAAAAACCAATCGATAAAAAAATGACCATAGAATAGATTATATCAAATCAAACCAGTAGTTCAATGTGTTTGCAAAACCAGGGTTTATCATAGTTTTATTTACTTGAGAAGCAAGTATGATGCTTCCTTCTGGATGACCTTCCATGCTTCCTTCACGTGCTTCTCCTCTGTCAATGGCGCTCCTATGGAGAAACGTAGAACGATTTTTCCCGACAAAGCCTTTATCCCCCACAAATCAATACATATATATATATCTTAGTTTATGAAAAGAAAAGAAGAACAAAAGAGATGTCATTACTTACAGTGTGAGAAATGAAGAGTTTCCCTGAGGAATTCACTGCCTCTAGGAGCTCGCGGTTTTGATCATTACACTTTTGTTCATCGTTATCGGTAGGAACCATACGGAAGCAGACGAGAGCAAAGATCCGTGGAGTGATAACCTCAAAGTTAGGATCTTGAGAGACAAGTTGTTCGAGATCTTTAGCCATTTTGATATGATTTCTTATGTGGCTCCTCAAGGTCTCAGCTCCATAGAGCCTTAAAACCATCCATAGCTTTAGTGATCTGTTAAACACACACACAAACACAATCTCAGTATATAGCATATTGTATACATGCATGCAGATGTTCCTGAGATAGAGAGCAAAGAACCTAAATCTTCGTGAGAGAGCGATTTGCCAATCTTTGTAATCAACAACCAAGTTTGCCTGAGAAGCCTGCCAAAAAATGAGACTGCTATAGTCTCAAGCTTGGTGTGGTGGGGTTTTTTTATCTTTTGTGAAACTAAACATCATTCTAACCTTGTTTTTGAGATACTCTGGATTTGATGAAAAGGCTTCAGTGACAGCAGACCGATCCTGTTTATCAAATATCAAGATTTTTTGTTTCAATAAGGGAAGAGAAAGGAAGGAGAAAGTGAGACAGGCATATGTACCTTCACCCAAAGTAGGGAACAATCAAAATTAGTGAGGAGCCCTTTGTAAGCATTCATGTTAAATGAGTCTGCAGTTTCTACTCCGTCTATGTACTGTCTATACTCTGGACATATACATGCATTTCCAGCGTACGCTGCATCCACATGAAACCACATCTCATTGCTCTGAGAATGCAGTAAAGAGAATAGCATCAGTTTCTATGCTTTAATAGTAATAACAATAATAATAATAACTCTTATGTATGTATGAAGCTTGTCCCACCTTTGCAATCTTTCCCAATGCGGCTAATGGATCAACTGCGGTTGAAGAAGTGGTTCCAACCTGGAATTGACAAAAGAATCTTTCAGAGAAACATGCTTCAAGAAGTAACAGGTTAGCTAGTGCCTACATTGCCACACAAGAAGAATGGAATCAATCCAGCTTCAAGATCTCGAGAAACGGCTTCTTGAAGCAGTTCTGGACGCAGAGCGTAATTTGTAAAAGAATCTGCTTTCAGCACCCTGCAGTTCTCTGGATGGATTCCAGCTATCTGTGAAGAATAAACCAGAAGTTAGCTTTTTCCCACAAAACTTTTTTTGATCAAAATATGCAAAAAACAATCACATTGCAAGCTTTTTGTAAAGCTGAATGTGTCTGGTCAGAGGAGTAGACAACGAGCTTCCCAAGCGCGTTTTTGCCAACGCTTCTTAAGACCTTATCGCGTGCAGCAATCATAACAGCATGGACAGCTTCACTAGCTGACCCTTGGATGACTCCACCTCCATCTCCTACAGTTACAACAAGTTAACCAACACTTAGCTAGAATCAAAAAGATTTTTTATGATGTTTATGTTGTTATATAACCTTTGGATAGAAACTGCTCGGGTAGGTTGAGCAGTTTTGCAAGCCAATCAAGAACGATTATTTCGAGCTCAGTGGCAGCTGGAGAAGCAACCCAACTAAAACCAATAACATTAAGACCAGCACTCAGCATCTCTCCCAAGAATCCTGCAACGCTACTGTTAGAAGGATAATAAGCAAAGAAACTAGGGCTTTGCCAATGCGTAACTCCAGGCAATATCTCCGTTTTAACATCTGAAAAAAAAAACACTCACATCAGATCTATCTATGGTCAACCAAAAAGTATCGGAAATGGTCCAAAACTAGAAGTGTGTATTCACCATCAAGAACTTGTTCAAGTGTTTCAGGGTGGTCCGGTGCTGAACCAGGCAAAAGGTTATGAAGATAACCAGGCTGTATCAGAGACATTGTAAAATATGAATAAAGCAGAGAGATTCAAACACACAACTATAAAAAAAAAGCCTAATGTCATGACAATGCCAATGACATAAAGAGAGTAGCCAATCTTACAGAAAGTATGAAAAGTGATTTTGGAGTTGTGCAAAACATAAAACACACACACACATCAAAGTGATGTTCCCAGAGAAAAGACAGCGACCTGAACTTGGCTACAGACAGGGAAAGTCTCAATGGTTTTGTAATAATCAGCAATGAAATCCACCATTCTATGTCCATACTCTCTCAGTTGCTCGGAGTCCATCGGCTTCAAGACGTTCCTACTACCATTTTCCCTGTTACGATAAAAGAAAAAACAATAAGACAAAGATCCGTACGAACTCATGACAAAAGGGATGTCCACAAAGTTTCAAGAACTTACATTTTCTTTCTTGTTCGCTTTGAGTTTTGTTTATATCTCAGAAGCTGTCTGAGTGGTTTGGGTTTCAGCTCTCTCTTATTTATACGTCCGTTTTATAAAAAAATAAATTACATATTTTTAGAGATTATTATTAAATCAGTGAATTACATTTGAATTAATAAAGTCTGAAGTATAGGCTTTCTTGATAGTAAAGTTATCTCATAACATTAATACTAATGATAAGAACAATTTAAAATCTAATTTTTCTTTTTAGAATTTAAATACTTTATAGGTTATTCTGATCAACAGATTTTCAATTAACAAACCATTTATATAATTCAGATTTTATTTACAAAATCTGTAATTAATGCATACTCATTTTAATAAGAAATATTAACGAAAATTTAAAATCCTTATAAATTCCAATATTTCAAGCTAACAATCATCTTTTTTTTTTTTTTTTAACAAATGAATTTCATTTACAAAAGTTTACGAAGTAGGATGCATTTGTATCCGTGAAATACAAAGAACTGGTTTATACCTTTAGAAACAAAACTCCTAAACCGGAAAAAACAAAGTTCCAAACACGGTGAAACTAAAAAAAATTGACAAAGGTGAAACTAAACACATAAACGGATCTTACACTATACTGGAAATTTAAAGAACATACAACCCAGAACATAAAATCATATGTATTTGATTGGTTTGAATCAAAATATGGTTTGCAAAAGAAATTCTATTTTTGTTTTATTTTCTTGATCATGATAACAATTCTAGTTTTTGTTAACATTAATTTTTTTTTGATTTGTATTTATCTTAAATACATTATTTTATAAAATAAGAAAATTTAAAATTGTGACATGTTTTAAAAAAAATCTTATCAATAAATAATTATTTAATATAACTTTATTGTTAAAATATTGTATATAAAATGTATTTAGTATTTTAAAGTTGCTAGTTATCATGACAGCGACACATTACAATAAAAAAATTTAATATCATTACTTATGTTAAAATATCTTGTATATATAGAATAATTTAATAGCAATTGCTTCTCTAAGAAAAATCAATTTTAAAAAAATCCTTAAAAAGATTTTAAGTTTCTGATTATCATAATCAAAACACATGTCAATAAGAAAAGTTAAGATGTGTTAAATCTTATTTTATTATATAAAACTTGGTTTTTAACATGTTAACTAATATAATCATGAAAAATTGCAATTAAAAATTTTAAGTTTGTGACAAGTGTTAGTAAAATCAATACTATAAAAACAAGACTTTTTGGGACTTTCCTTTTGATTTCCTACAATTAAAAAATTTGCCATTGGATATATTCTTATATTCAAAAATAAAAACTAAAATATTGACCTATTATAATCAAAATACAAAAATCTATACTATTTAAACAGAATTTTAATCCCCACTAAGATTCTATTTTTATTTTGTTTTCACAATTGCAATTATATTTGATCTTCGCTTTGAAAGTACGGAATTTTTTTTTTGGAAAATTCAATTAGAAAATAAAGTATATATTATAAAGTAAAGTAATGATTTTTCTAATTTTTAATAGAACTTACATTAGTTATAATATAGAGATGGTTTGTTAATTATATACTAAATTTTACAAGAAAGAATTTGAAATTCAAAGGTGCTGAAGACGTTGATTTGTTTGGGTGCATATTAGTTTTAGACCTCTAGCAAAATGTGGATGCATGTATAAGGGTCAAATTCAACCGATAATAGAGGTTGAAGTTGTGCGCCCCTCTGATATTGTGTTCTTATTCAAAACTGTAAATGAATTTAGCTCTAAAACATCAAAGCTTTTTAATTCATATACGATCAAACTGTTATAGCAGAGCAGGTCATTAAAAAAAAACGTTTACATTGTCAAAATAAAAATTACACTTTTAAGATGTGAAAATTAACAGAAGTAAGCTGGATATAGATAATTAACCAGCATAAAACATTATCCAAAACTTAGCCATTTTTTTCAAAAAGGAAAACCTTTTTCCAAAACTTGGCACCCGAATAACCACCACAATATTCGAGAAACCAATTCCTTTTTATAATACAAAACTTCTTTGGACCTGCTTTGATCTCGAGTAAATCTCCAGTGTATTTTCATCTATAACTTCAGCTCCAAATTGATGCATAGAGTAAAATCTTGTTACCAATGTTTGTTCTTAATTACTAGGCATGGGCATAATAACCGATACCTGAATCCGAACCCGACTTAAAGTAATCGGTTCGGTTTTGGTTTTTTTTTTTACCATTTACGGATAAACGACCCCGGTTGGTTATTACCCGATATCCAAACCCACCCAAACATATCCGAAATGAAACACCACTAACCTAGACCTTATCTTTTATGAGTAGTCCCTTTCCTAAAATCAAGTCGTGCAATCTACTGAAACTTTTAGTTTTCCCGAAAATATAGATTCCCAGATCCTCCATCTTAAGTAAATAAGATTTAATCTCTTAATAAACAAAATGGAAAACCTAAATACACGGGCCGCTCATGGAGAACGCACCCATTTGACATCCCTACATGAAGATGTTTCTGAGATAGAGAGCAAAGAACCTGAATCTTCGTGAGAGAACGATTTGCCAATCTTTGTAATCAACAACCAAGTTTGCCTGAGAAGCCTACCAAAAAATGAGACTGCTATAGTCTCAAGCTTGGTGGGGGCTTTTCTACTTTTGTGAAACTCAACATCATTCTTACCTTGTTTTTCAGATGCTCCGGATTTGCTGAAAAGGCTTCAGTGACAGCAGACCGATCCTGTTTATCAAATATCAAGATATTTTGTTTCAATAAGGGAAGAGAAAGGAGGAGAAAGTGAGAAATGCATATGTACCTTCACCCAAAGTAGTGAACAATCAAAATTAGTGAGGAGCCTTTGTAAGCATTCATGTTAAATGAGTCTGCAGTTTCTACTCCGTCTATGTACTGTCGATACTCTGGACCAGGGGCGAAGCTAGGATCATTTTCTAGTGGGTGAATAAGCTATAAAAAATTTAAAAATGCAAAGAGGGAATCGAACATGAGATATCAAAGGGGTGCACATATGTATTAAACCATTACAACTAACTGAAATCTTTGGACATTTACATACAAAATAACTTTTATTAATAAAATTATGGGTGCATGTGCCCCCATAATAGTGTCACTAGCTTCGCCCCTGCTCTGGACATATACATGCATTTCCAGCGTACGCTGCATCCACATGAAACCACATCTCATTGCTCTGAGAATGCAGCAAAGAAAAACAGCTGTCACTTTATATGCCTTAATAATAATAATAATAATAATAATAATAATAATAATAATAAAAATTGTACGAATTCACATGACAAAAGGGATTTCCAAAGTTTCAAGAACCTGCATTTTCTTTCCTTTTTTTTCTTATTCGCTTTGAGTTCGTGTTTATATCTCACAAGCTTTCTGAGTGGTTTGGGTTTCAACTCTCTTTTATTTATACGACAGTTTTATAAAAAAAAATTTACATATTTTAAGAGATTATTATTAAATCAGTGCATTACATTTGAATTTCTAAAGCACTGCATTAGGTATATAATAATGAAGTAACACATATTTTGGAACTTTCTAAAGTATAGGATTTCTTAATAATAAAAACTAGATTTGGAACCCCGCACCAGCGCGAGTGTTATATTTATTTGCAACTATATAACATGTGTAACTTTTTTTTATTTGTAATTGTTTTTGTTTTTTATATGGTACTTTTTGCTTAAACCGTTTTGTATATCTTTTTATATGTTTGGTTGTGTACATTTTGTATTGTTGTTTGATATATTAATAGATAAAAATTTACTTTTATGGATCATCTTATATTTTGTTTTCTATTTTAAACCCAAATTTCTTAATTTGTATGGTTTTATACATGACCAGAATAAATATTTATCTTAAAACAAAATTCATCATGGTTTAAAAATAGATACGACTCTTTAATTTTTTTTCAAATTATTTTCCTACATGGAAATTTATAAAAAAATTGAAATATATAAAAAAATTTATAGTAATTGACACAAGAAGACTTATATATATATATATATATATATATATATATATATATATATATATATATATATATATATATATATATATATATATATATATATATGTTTTGATACAAAATAGTTTTGCAAAAGATTAGGTCTAACTATTGGGCTAGCGATAGAATGTACCATGACTAATTCATAAAAGGCTCAGTTAGTAAGGTAACTAATTAGCGTAGAAAAAAACACATCCAACGCTCGTAAAAAAACAGACCGATCATTCCAAAGCGATCATATTATCAGCTAGGGTTCTTACCTTTCTTCGGAACCTATCAAGTCCTTTCAGTGTTCATACCGAACTCAACAACATAACTCGTTTAACGATTCCTCAAGATTTATATCGTTAATGATTCATCAAGATGCAATCCATGGCGAAACAATATACACAAAGGTTTTGATTTTTTTGTTGTTTTGAAGTTAATGCCGTACTGATTAAATAGTCTTATGGTTTATCTATGTGTCTAATAGTATTATTGTCTACAATTTCAGATGAATTTAATCAGAAAACAATAGATATTAAAAATGTCCAACTGTAACTGACGATCCATCTCGGTTGAAAAGCTCTGGGATTAGGTGCAAGCGGTATTTTGCTCCTTAAGACCAACATGATCATGATAAAGAAGATTAAAACCAGAATCAAGTATAAGACAAATGTTATGTTCTGTTCTGACTTGAAACTAATATAATTTATGTTTCAAGTATGTTTTATGTTTTGACTTGAAACTATCAACTGAGTGTGTGTAGGGTTATGTTTTGATTCATTGTTTATGTGTGTTACCATATTTACTAATATTGAGTTTTGTTCTGTATGTTCATGTTTACTAACCTTTTAATATTCATCTCTGCCTTTCGACATAAATGTCGTGTTTCTTTATCTTAAAGTGTGCTGAGTTTATTCTAATTTGCTTCAGGTTATGATTCCATGTCAATTGTTTCTCAGTACGTGTTTTCTTATAACTACAGCTATCTATGAATTCAGTATCTTGTGTGCTTTAGTCTTCAAAATATCCCTTGATGCATACTAACATGTGTTTAATTCTTATTTTCCGTTTGATTTCATGATACCATAAGATGGTGGAGAAGCACGAGTGATACAAAAAGTATATAACTGAAGAGGAGAATTACCCATAATTCTAAAGTAAAAAAGGTTAGTAATTTTTAAACCAATTTTTAGTAATATACGCAGATTCATGATATGAATATTAATATATCTAATATTAGTCATAAGAGTCATAGTAGGATTATGCGAATCAATGAAAAAATGCATTATTTCTGATTGTGGTCTGTCTCTTAAAATAAGAAACTAAACTTGTCTTTAAAATTAAAAAAAAAATAGCATCTTAAAAAAATAGAAATCCATCACATTGCATCTTCTCGAGGAAACCTGCAATAATCAAGAATTATATTTTACAACTGTATATCCTGCTAAGATTTCAAATAAAAATTGATATCAAAGGATACATAGAAGTCGTCTAAAAAACATACCTCCTCACCCTTACTCTTCATAGTTGTTGAAAATCTCTTTGAAAACGACATTCATAGTCTTCTTCTGACGTTTACCATCTTTGTCCACAATTAAAATCTTCAACCCTTTCTGTGATGTGACCCTAGAAATAGCCACATATAGTTGTCTATGAGAAAACACAGGTCTAGGTAGGAAGATTTCAGAGAGAGATTGTCCTTGGCTTTTGTTGATTGTTATAGAAAATGCAACTGCCTAGGGCAATTGCCTTGGACGCATCTTAAAAGGCACTCTTGTATCAGATGGCGTAATAAGCAATCTTGTTATATCTACTATTTTCCCAACCTTCTCTCCAGTGATAACCTAGCTTGCACCCATAAAATCCATGAGTTGATTAATCTGTAATCTTGTTCTATTCATAAACCCTTTTGTAGGATTAATATTTCTCAGAACCATCACAGAACAACCAACCTTGAGTCGAAGAAAATAATTCGGCAATCCAGACAACTTGAGTCGAAGACAATGATTTGTAATATACTTGATAGATCCAGCTTGGTTGCACCACTCAATATTAATATGAACTCGATAAAGAAGAGATAGTTTCTTGTTATAAGGAATAACAAATCGATTATCACATCTCACACCATTCTTCTCCAAATAACGACCTCAGAGTTCTCTTCGCCGATAGACTGGAAATCCTTATCTATCTATGTTAGTCTTATCAGCAAATGATTTTGGGTACAACTTCGAGCATTTTCCATTATCCATACACGGACAGTTCATATTAGCAGCTCCACATGGTCCATGAATCATCATATCTTTAATGATATCATATAGTTCTGGCTCTTCATATTTATCAGGAATTTCAGCTAAAATGATCTTGTCGATGTCGTCTGTGGTAGGAAGCTTGAACTTAGGATGCATAAATACTAGAATGTGAGCATGTGGTATACCACATTCCTAGAAATCAATCATGTACATTGCTGAAACATGAAACAAATCATGAATTATCATACTTATATAAGTATAAAATATATTATGGAAAAATAGGAACTTCATCTTGAACATTCTGCAAATAATGTCTGATCTGTCCTCCGCCTTTAAATTTTGACTCTTAAGATATCTCGTGATATCTGAACACTTAGGATTGCATGTGAAAGTGATGAAAAGATCTGGAAATCCAGAATGCTTACATATGGCCATTGCATCCAAGTAGTTATTCTTCATATATCTAGGACCACCAGTGAATGAAGTAGGTAAATAAAATGCTGATCCTTGATCGTGCATGTCTACTTTTCCCACACTCTCTGACTCTTAGATGGAGTCATAACTATCATAACGCAAAGTAGTCTGATTTAACTTAAGATAACGCAGGCGATTATACTTCATAGTTGTGTAAGCATCCAAAACAAATTCCTGAAACAATCGTCTTGAATGTAGGAGAGTATGAGACTCATTCTTACGCTCTTGCATACGAAATGCAAAAAAAAATTCTCATACTGATAGTATCGTTCTTAAGTTTCTTTGTAGCTGCAGTAACATGATTTTTTATCCCAAGTTTGTAACCATCTTCACCATAAGTAAAAAAAAAGAGGATATTGAAGTGAAAGATAAGAAGCATGTATTTCTAAAATCCATAGCAACTTTCCAGCGTTTTTCTAAAGAACAATATCCCTTTTATCCATGTCGAGATTAAAATCACCAGGAATTAGTGCAGCAACTTCAGATGCCGTAGGTGTGTTATATGTCCTTCCATCTGTCACTCTATCACTAACAATTCTCATATGATAAGCATTTTCAGGCTGCATCTTGAATCTGTCTTTTGCTTATCTAAATTGCTTAACATAAGGATTGACTCCATCTAGCATTTTCATGAGAAGTTCAATGATTTCCTTCTTCAGATTGTCTTTCTTTTTAGGTTGATAAGTTTTCCCAGGTTTTCTGAAAAAAAATAAGATCGACATTTAGCCAAAAAAAAAACAGGATGGCTCAAAATGTTAGTTAGATGTAGTTGAATAAAAAATTACCCTAAAGAATTAGCTTTGTTTTCGATTTCATTTTCAGTGTCAACAATGTACATCTGTCCAAACTTGGCCTTTTTACCATCTCCTAGGGTTAAGCTTCCTATTAAATGATAATTCTCTCCTTGAATTTGAAATGTATTTGGTCCTATACCTTTTTGAACAGATCGTTCGCATTTTCCACCAAGTGAAGTGAAAGAGAAAACCATGTTATAAGGTCGTCTGTTTCTCTGAAAATACTTGCTTAAAAGATCATTTCCTTCCAGTAATTTTTTCAGTACTTCTGGTGGTTCCTTTAGTAAGGGCGACTTCACTTGATCTTGTAGACAACAAAGTGCGAAGGAAGGAGTACATGTATTCTTACGCTTGTTCACTCGTTCATTATACCACATTATAGCATCACAATATGAACGTGTATATGTACGATCCCCCTAATTTTTGTATTCTGTATATTATAACAAAAAAAATAATTAGAATGAGGAATAAAAAAACTTAATCAACATATTCACGTAATTTCTATAAACCATTACCATTGACTTTTGGAAAAGCTTATTTTTGGAGTCGGTAATGCTGGTGACCAGACAAACTTGTTGCATAATAGCTGCCAATGATTTATTCTTTGACTTTTAATTTATGTATCCGGGTTAACAGAAACAACAGGGTCATCTGGTTCTGACTCATAATCAGTAGATTCTTGGGAACTACAGTTCCAATTTGGTTCAATATTTTCTTCTACTGTTCCTACAAAATAGGATATTAGATTAGTATTCAGATGATAACAACTCATCTTCTCTAAAAGTAAACATATGAAGACAAACATATGTTACAACCTCCATAATCTGAATCATAAGATACTGCCATTTCGTCATCATCAATAAGATCAGTTAATGATCCATCAATAGTTTCCTCAAATGCTTGGTTAGATGAATCGTCATTTATATTAACAAATGAAGATGATATATTGGTAATGTCTTTCAGAACAACCCTCGCCTTTTTCCTTTGTATCTTTGCATTTGTATAGTTAGCTGATGGTCTGCTTGTAGAACCATGTTTAGCTAGTAAAAAAATTAACAGCACGTTAGATTGAATGAAGAGTTGAAGAAATAAATACATATATATATATCTCTGTAAATAGAAATAACGAAATTCCAACTCATAAGCAAATTCAATGACACAATTTCTCTGGGCTGGAGTCCCATCAGCTTGGTTTGACATCAAATCAAGAAGTTGAGGTCACATAAAAAATACTTAGTCTTGAGAGGTTGATGTCTGTCTAGCTGTGAATTTGAACTTACCAAGCACGCATTTTCGTTTGTTTATTGGTGTACTTGGTTACAAGCTTGTCTGTTGATCATGTGACCTTGTAATTTTAGAAATCTTTTTATGTCCGAGATCTTGAAATAATCTATGAAAAAGAGATCGTACTGGGTACTGATCGGTTGATGCTTGTTGGAACAGATTGATTATCGGTGTGCTCATCTTGTCTGCTATCACTGTTAACAACTTTTTTTCGCAGGAGTGAAACTTGAATGGGAAGAGGGTTTATCAGTATCATCTCGTTTTTTACTCTTCATCAATGCTGAATAACAATAAGAGAAGGTACTGACAATAAGTAACAATTCTAGGTTAATACAAAATGACCGAAAACTATGTAAATGTTTTACCTGATATTTGATTATACCAAATATGAGCAGAAACTTCTATTTCTTGAATGTTCAAGGATTTTCTCAAATCGATGTTTAATTAACCAAATATAATTAAAAATACATCATAACAGTTTAGATATATTTTCGAAAGATTTTTATAATTTAGTTACGATTTAAATCTATTTTATTTTTATTTTAAATAAAAAAAATCTTAGAGAAAATGCGATGGTTTTGCAACTAGGCAGCCTTTGGATCAATGATATAAATAATGGTTTACTTAACTAATGGTCTGCTTTTGAACTATTTCATAAAGTTAGTTGTAATTTTTTAATTCTTTCCACTTCGTATCTTTATGGATCATGAATTTGACTCTTCAGGTATATTTTGTTAAATTCTTATGGAAACAAACACTTCGTTTTATGTTTTTTTATTTCATAACAGTTACTTAAGGAACTCACTTTTCTTATTGAGATCGAAGTGGCACACGAAGTGAATGTCAAGCATGAAGAGTTGGAGAAAATTTACAAGTCAGTCTGCCTGATATGATGTGGACTCCCTTAAACATATACCCGCATTCATTCAAGTGTATGTACAAAATTTAGAAGATATGCTTGCATTTAATTATTTTTGTTATAAATAACTATATTTTAGAAGATATACTCCGATTATGATGGCTAGTTATTTTGTTGATTTGTGAATTTACATGTCTAATATTTTATTGTGAACATTGGCCAAAAACTATTTTAAAACCTAACTTTTATTAATAGATATTAAAATTCAAAAGACGAAACAACAATGGGAAACACGAGAAAACTAAGAGTAAAAGCAAATAAAACTAAAACATAACAAATATCTAAATTACTCCAGAACACTGCATCCATACCCACTGAACTTTATCACTTAATATTGTCTCAAGCTAATCTTTTTTCGACTTCTACACCTTGATAATCTTGGTGCACAATTTCTTTGATGACGAGGTCATGTCAGGTAGATCACCATCTTTGCGTTTGGAGAAAGGGGTGAACAACCTTCAGAAGTTGTATGACTTTTTGGATCCGATTTAGAAACCTAAAATAATGCAAGTGCAAACAAATTCCATGTCAAAAAATAAATATATACAAATCATAAATTATGAAATCTATATATAAACCATTAACATCGCCACCCGAGATCATGGAGGATTATGTGCTGACAACAGATTGTGATTCTGCTTTGAGATGTTTATCTCAAGACCATATTTCAGAGACCATAAATATATCAGAGCCGTTGGTCACATTATCATTTGCCAAAGCAATTCCAAAATAGAAAAAAATTCCAATTAATTCTTTGATTGACTCTGGTAAATTTTCTGGATCTTCAATTTGGTTAAGTAAATAATAAGAATACAGTTAGTCAAATAAACATAGTTTAGCAGAAACCATATATGTAGGATATGTAAATCATATAATAATGTTAAGCAAGGTTCGGCAGTATCTCATCATATGACCCATCCCATAGCTCAACAGCCTTGCAGCCGATTATGGCTTGAGTTTCAGTATCTAACATCATAAACTTGCATGTATATGAGTAATCTTGCACAACAATATACAAAATTTATCTGTACAACATGAAAACTCACATATAAGATTTTAGTTGATTTTCTCTTAAATATCATTCTTAAATACATTCACAAAAAAAAAAGAAATCCAATCCATGGGTAAACTTACTTTGGAGATACATTTTTGACATTACAACAGAAACGTCCACAATACCATAAAGGTTTATCTGTCAATGACAAATTTGCTTAATCATCCCTTCCAATTTGTGTGGCATGTTTATTACACATGCCATGACCAAAATAGAACCAACCCCAATTTGTCTCTATTGTTTCAATATAAACAATGATTTTGCAGCTTTCAACCTATACACATAATAAGTTCAAGATTAAAATAAGTGACTATATAATACTTAAATGGATAAAAAATATATAAATTGTAGAAATAATTATACCTTCATGGCTACCAATATTTTTGAGATTGTTTTGATATCAACTTTGTTCCAGTCCACTTTTTGAGCCTTGATTGTCTTCATGTACAGTAAGAGTAGTTTCATTTTGGGGCACCCTAAGTCCTAACAATATAATTATTGGTCACGACTCAATGTTTTTCATATATATCAGATGGTGGAAACATAGAGATACTTACATGCTTTTGAAAGACATGACTTCAGGCAAATCCGGATTGATCAACACCAAAAATGCATCAAATGCATTGGGTTGGTAATTTGAACTTCTCCTATAATTAAGAAAATAAATAGTATCATTAATTGTATTTGAAAAAGGGAACAAAAATAACTTCAATCCTTGAGATTTTCATTTATATTATAAGTTATATATATTACCTTTATAAAATCCGATATTTGCAAATCTTATAACCAAAATCATATTTGGATCATTTGCTTCTTGAACATGAGCTTCAATTTGTTCTGCATATTCCCCCCCACAAACAACATGCAAAGTCCCACCCCTATAATAAAATAAATTACTTAGATATAAAATAAATTAACAAAAAGCTGCAGGGTACAAAAAATAAATTACTTGGTGTCACATAGCGTAAATTCAACTTTTCTTTTCCTTTAACTTGAACAGTTTGAACAACTTTAAGGCTCTCAACTTGACCAATTACTTCTGCAATTAGTCACGAAATTAAAAAATGTTGGTAACTTATATTAAAAAACGTCACTGCAATGTATAATATAAATTGTAAGATAAAAAAAGTATGATTTAATACTCTCATTCCCAAAATCTTCATAACTTACAAAAGAGAAGAACATATCATCATAATGGAAATCTGAATACCCAATCTTACTTTCGCCTATAATAGACATCTTGTAAGCATAGTTGGTTGGTCGGTATTGACCAGTTGCATTTGAGAGTGAAAAGTTTGTAATCAAACGCCATATTCCCAAAGCCAAGTCACGTTCAACACGAAACATGTGATCTTCTTTTGCATGAGCAATGAATCTTAGTACCCTAAAAATAAGAAAAGCTGATGCCGTTAATCTTATATACTAAATAAAGAAAAATATTATATTAAAAATATAAAATATTAGTCATCATTTCATCTACTAATATCAGTTCTAGAGAATGACCATAACTGGTTTGTTTCTTCCATGAATGAAGCAACTTAACCTGGATACACCAACCAGTTTTGTAAGTTTTGACATTGTTGACTAAGGTTAGGTTCTTGTTTGAAGACATTTTGAAGTGGTCTAGATGTAAAAAATAGTCAAAACTTGTTCAGTATATATAGTGCTTATTCGAACTTTAGAGTACCTAGATTTTAGGTAACTAAATGATAAATATCTTTGTGAGTTAGATAATGAGATTTTTATGACGTGATTTGTGTAACAAATATTATAACTTCTGCTTTTAAAATGTGTTACGTGATTTGAGGATATTTAGAGAGGATAATTCTTAGGATGATTAACTAATAAAGTTAGGATATCAGAATATTTAAAAGTGCTTTAGTATATTCTGTGATATACCGTGTTATAAATTAAAATATACACAAAATGTTTTCATAGTTTGAATAAATATTTTTAATGAAAAATTTCAAACTTACATATACGAAAATTGTAATGATTATTATTTTTTCACATTGGATTATGTTTGATGAAATCAATCGAAATCAATACTATTACACTACAAGAAAATCTGTTTTTAGCTCAACTTAGCCACAAAATTTTTGTGGCATGAAAAATAGCAATAAAATAACATCAAAGTATCAATGCCTCACAATAGCAAAAAAATTGTTGCTATTTGGTAACTTATTGTGGTTGTATATCTACAAATTATACATTGTGGCTATTTGAAGAAACTTTGTCACAATAGGCTACAAAATATATTGTGGATATAAATAACAACAATTAGCTACAAAAAAAAGCCGTGGAAATGTTTGCCACAAGTACAATTGTGGCTATTCGAGGATAACTAACCGTAATTAGCAACAAAATCACTTGTGGCATAAATATCTACATTTATCCACAAAATAAATTTGTAGAACGTTAGCTACGATTTCAGTTGTAGCTATTAGAAGATATTATGGCCACAAGTAGCGACAATTAAATTGTGGCCAGACATATCTACAAATTATCCGCACCACAATTTGGAGAAAGTAGTGTCGTAGCTAATATTGTGGCTATTCGAAGCCATTTAGAGTCAAGTACACTTGTGGCTATCTGTAGAAAAGGTTAAAAAAATTATCATGTGAATAAATTGCATAATGAGCATTTGAATTGGTCACGTAGTTACAGATAGATTGCTAATTCACAGCTATAAAGGTGACTTTACATCAAGTCATCAAGGGGCTCTGCACCTTTCACATCGGTTTGGTTCAGGCATAACTGAGGGGGCATGGAATATATTCTTTTTAGCCACAGATATATTTGTAGCTATCCGTAGCTCAAGATGATTATAAATTGTGAACGAGCTCCACATTGTTGTATAGCGTGAGAAACAAAAGCATCTAAAATGTCAGATTTTTTTTTCTTTCTCGAGAATGGATGTATAAGGGATTAAAACGTTTTGATCGTAGTATATGTGAGAGATTTGTTGAGGGTATAAACACTTTCATTTCTTTTGCTTGTAATCAAGCTTCTTTTTTTGAGCGTGGAAATTTGTTATGTCCATGCAAAAAAATGCAAGAATCAAAAGTTTAGTGATGTTGATATAGTGACGAGGCATCTTATGTTGAGAGGATTTACTGAAAATTATTATGTATGGACGCATCACGGAGAAAATTATCAATACGAAGAAGGAGAAGCTTCAGAACGTCATCACGTGATGGAGCACGAACCACCGGGTGATTATTCTAACAATGTTCCCATGGATTAATACCAGGAGCAGCTCATAAGGGAGGAAAATCAGTTCACTGCCGCAGGAGTAAAAGGGGCCAGTACTTTATTTTTCGTCATTATTTAATAGTTCTCTTAATTATCCAATATAATACTTTTAAATTATTTTATCAAAATAAAAATTATTTAAAATGGATTGAAGTAAGAATCTCCTATTTTAACTCATTTAATCAGTCTTAATAGCACATGGATTTAGTTTGAATAATGAAAATGATTTGAAACTTTTTTAAAAAATTTACTTCTATACCCATGAGTCTATTCTTCAATATGTTTTTCTTATAGGTAGCAACCAATGGCAAAGGAAGAGTCTATGGGCTTGGCTCAATTCAGGATATTGATAGTGAACCCACAGAGACTGCACCAGCTTCTCTATTCACACATGTGGAAGTTGATGCACGCTTTGCCACCATGGAAGGTGTTGTTACAGGGGTTAAAGAAGATGTAACTGGCTTGAAGGATGACTTTTCTGCTGTTAAACGTGGCTTGGATGTGCTGATGAAGCTGAATGGAGTAGATCCTATTTCATGTGAACCTCTTCAACGTGAGAGTGATGCCTCTGTCCCCAGTGGCGGATCTAGGACTATTATTAAACGGGGGCACAAAATTCTTTAATAACTAACTCATTTAAATAAAAAAAGTTTTACAACTAAAATAAATATCTTACAAATTTATCCTACGAGATTCCATACTTTGGAATCTTTTCATTACTACATCATTTGTTACTTTCTCAAATAATTCTTTTTCAAACAACACAATTATTCAAAAATTGATCACTTATTCGATTCCGCAAGCTAGTCTTCACAATCTTATCATTTTCCTATCTCCACGATCAGTAGGTAAATTCTCCAAATCATCTCCAGAGTCTTTTTTTTTTTGGAGAAGGCAAATCATCTTCAGAATTTTCAGACGTAGATGTAAATTTTCTTTTAAGCTTGAAATATTTTTTCCATTGAATTGTTATCTGTGAAAGAAAAAGTTAGCAAATACTTTAGTTTCTAAGTTCTTACGATCTCATATTCCTAAATCACATAATCAAATTTTTCGTTTAGTTTTACCTTATAGTTTTTCTCTTGAACTTGTTAGACACAATTTTTTTTGTGTGTGCCGTTTTTTTTTTGTAATTATGAAGAAGACAATGAAAAAAACCTAGGTAATAATTATGTCAACTTTAACTTTATTAATTATTTTCCTTTAGTTTTTATTGTACTTCCTAAAACTAACTTATATTTTGATGTTGGGTTACAAAAAAACATATAATATTGTATTGTGCCTAATTATTTTTAGTTCAATATACATATAATTTTTTTTTTGAAGTAGTAGGGGGCACGTGCCCCCGTACCCCCTTCACTACATCCACCCCTGTCTGTCCCAACTCCTCAATCAAGCGAAGAGCTTAACCAGCACTCTCCCACTCACTAACTCCTCCAGAATGTTGTGTATTTTGTGTTTGTGTTATATTAAACTCTTAACATCATTAGATGTATTTTGTTAAAACCATAAGTAGATGTATTTTGAAGAACATCAATAGATGTCTTTTGTAAGTATAATCTAAATGGTAATTACAATGCTTTCGTTATTGTTATATTTTTAATTTAAATTTTATTTTTATTTTAAATTTAGTTTCAAAGTATTTAATAGAATACAATTAATAATGGTAAAAAAAATACAAAAAATATAAAGCCACAAAAAAAACACAAACAAATTTGTCGCTATTTGTCAATCACAGCAACAAATATCCACATAATACATTGTGACAATATTATCTGCAAAAAGTAGTGTGGCTATTTGTGGCAGGCAATCCACAAAATATTTTGTAGTTAATTGTAGAAAATTAGCGACGATTTAAAGTGTGATAAGTTGTAGCATATTATGGTAACAAAATAGTTGTGGCTTTTGGTGTCATATTATCCACAATTAATTTGTGACTATTTGTCGACAATTGCAACGATATAATTTGTGTCTTTTTGTGGCAAATGTTTCTACGAAAATGTGTTGAATCTATTTGTGGATATTGGCCACGAAAAGTGTTTGTGGCTAAATTGTGGATGCACTGCCATAAATAACAACATTTGGCTGATATCCACAAACTCGTAGCTACGAAAATATTTTTATAGATATTCGTAGCTAAGTGCCAAATAGCCACAAAAAAATGCATAGCCACTAAAATCGCCGTAGCTAAAAGCAGTAATTCTTGTAGTGTTAAAACGGAACACAAATTTAAAACCAATTTGCTTCTAGGTAAAAATTTTAATAATACTATTTATATATAATTAATGTCTTTTACAACATTGTCTTTAAGTCTAATGCATTTATATCTATAACAAAGCTACCATAAATTCTCTCTTTATTTATGGTAAGAATTTAAATGGAGCGATTATTAATGATTTTTTTAATAAGGTGATATTTTTTAGAGGAACAAACATTAATGTTTCCAGATCTTAACTTATTTAACCAAACAATTTTTTAAATAGGTTGTTAACGTATCTTAATTTTTCTTAATTTTCCCTAATGATTTAAATTTATATATTCACCATAGTAACAAATAATATGTTGAAATATTTCTTATACGATCCAACATCTTTAAACTTATTCTCAAACAATATAAATAATAAAAAAAAACTAATACTTTCATATAAATAAATTTTTATCTTCTCTAATATCAGTTTTCATTTTTTGAATAGTAAAAAATCATCAAAGTACAAAAAACTACAAATCTAATAGTTTTTTTTTCAATTTTATGTACAATTTAAGAGTACATAAAATTTAATTTTGAGAAATATTATCATTTTTCTTTGGAATTTTAATGGGTCAACCAGGATTAGTTTACATGTTAATGATAATTATTTAGATTTTTACCAGATTTTATTAAAATTTTAATTAACAAAATTTTTATTAAATTTGAACTGGATATATACGGATCAACTGATTTACGGTTCAGCCGCAGATCCGAATCTGATACGAAACACTGAATATCTATTTTCAACATTGATATATATATCAAAAAAATTTTAAAAAAAATATCAATTAACATTTTTATCCAAAAAAAAATCCGCCGCGGGTCAAAATCTACTTACATGTTGTAGTTAATAACATAATCGAAATTACATGTTGCAGTTAATAATATAAAGAGGTTTGTCTTTTTGTTAAATTTCAATGGTCAAAGAGATTTGAATATAGTGGTATATCAGTCGAGTAGCCATATTTCATTTTTGTTTGATTTTAAGCAGTTTGATTGGAAAATAAACCAAGTAAACCGCTGTTAAAATTAAGAGCAGTCGTCTTTTGCCTATGCTAATACAGACAAAGGAATATGCTTCTGATTGAGGAACAAATAATTAAACCCCAAAAGAACTCTAGAATATTAAGAGTTAATATCATGATGTTTCAATATGAGATGAAATTTATGTTATGGCCAGCGAAACCTGAAGGATATAATATATCATGTTCAAGAAACTTTTATATTTTGGCTTATATACCAATCGAGAGATGCTTAGTTTTTGGTAATGTTTGTAGTAAATAATATCAATAGATCGTTTGTATGCAAGAGTAAGTAGTCAAAGGCAAAGATAGATTATTATTAAGTTAAATGTAATTTTATAAGAGATATGGTTCACGTGTTTAATTTAGTAATTAAGATATATATAAATGTTTTAATATTTTAATAAATGGACCTAGTAAATAGTACATAAATTTGGTACTTCCCTTTTAATAGAGAAGACTAGGATTTGACCCGTGCTTTAAAAGCGCGGGATAACTTTTAATTGTAAACTTTATATAGTCGCATTTTTTATTTATTTAAAATAGGTTTGAGCATAAAATCCGTAACTGGAAGTTCAAACCGAAACCAATTTTTTACCCGTACCCGGTTTGAAAGGTAAAAAATATACCATAATGAGTTTTGTATGATTGTACAAAAAATACTTGAACTCATAGTGTTATTAACCGAATCTAAATGAGTAACAAAAAAATGAAAAACCGATATGAATGTCTAAATTAATCACAAATATAAATATTTCAAACATAAATATGTACTTAAAATATCCAATTCTATAATTATTTTAAAATGGTATCTAATATTAATTATTTAAATCTTAAATAAGTGCATTAAATATCAAATTATATACAAATAAGTATTTATTTCTTTTTTTATTCTAAATTTTGGATTTAAATTCGCATATATCCAAACTATATATGGTTAAATGGGCTTAGGATTTGATACACATTATAATCAAACCCGATGTGTTATATCCGAACTCGATTCGTACTTATAAATTTACCAGAATAAGACTTATATGTGATATAAATTATAACCAAAATTCAAAATACCAAACTCGTATCCCAATGGGTACCTGAACGTTCAAACCAAATTTAAAAAGTGTTTCATGTTTTGTTCAGTTAGTTTTACATTTGATAACTATTTTTCATGTTTATTGGACTAACCTGTAAAACTAAATTCATAAAAATATCAATAATAACATGTTGTATCATATCATTAAATATTAATAATAGCTAACTATTAATATTTACTTTATATATATATATATATATCAAATTTTAATACACTATCTAAAAAATCATATTATTATGTATTTCGTGAGGGTTTCTAAGAATTTTTATTTGCGGATTAAAATACAGTTTTATATATACAAATTAGTATGTATATGAAATTATTTTTATATTAATAAATAAATGTAATTGATTAGTTAATTAAATTTGGTTTTAATATAAATTGAATTCATTCTTTTTTTTAAAAAAAAAGTAGACCAGTTATTTAGTTACTTAATTTTTGGCTAGTGTAATATTTAGTAATAATTAAGTTAACTAGATGATTACATGCGCGCATGCGCGGGGTGAAATTAATATACTAATTATCGTTGAATATTAATCTTAATTGTTCAACCATGATGTCATAGGTCTCCAAACGTATATTTATGGATCACCAATATAATGTTGATGAATAGGGTGATGTTTGTTGATATTTTTTGAAAAAACTTATTTAATTTACATTGGGCTTCAATGATATCATTCAAATGTTATAATTCACCATCTCAATTAGATATGAAGAATCATATTTTTGAAATGATATGATCAAGTAATATTTGAGATCCATGCTTGTGCAGAATGAAGATTAATTATGCATAAAAATTATTTGTAGATAATATTATTTATTTTGTATTAATTTACATATTATGTAATAATAAATATATTGAATAATTGAGAAGCAAATAACTATTACGTATAAAATTAAATTTGAGTAAGAACATAAATAAAAAAAATCTTTCTTTTTATTTACAAAAATTTTTGTTGATAAAAACAAAATAAACCATTTATTTATGTTATATAGTATATAATTAAAATCAAATGATATTGATATAGATATATAATATATTTAATATAAATATTTATTTATTGAGGCTTGATACTCATATGATTTTATTAACATTTTTATATTTGTTGTGACAAAAATATTATTTTTATTAATATGAATATTATTTTTATTAACATGTTTATGTATTTTATATATGATATATATATATATATATTTTAATTTAAACGATATTGAAATAAATGTATATATATTAAATGAGACTTCATATTTACATGATTTTATGATCATTTATATATTGTTATAATAAAAAAGTTAAAAAATTGATCAAAATAATTTCATCGTAGATTTTTAACAGCCTTAGTAATTTATATTAAAAAAATTCAAAATATAGAAAATTAGAAAAAATCTAGATTTTTTATTATTATATACTTATGTGATTTTTAAAAGTCTTTCAATAATATAAACTAGGATAAGACATGCGCCTTGCGCAGGGTGAAATATTTATTAAAAATTATATTTTTATACTGTAAAATCTGATTATTTTTGCAGATCTTTACGGATCTGATTTGATTTGGTTCGGATCGAATCTTTACGGGTCTGGTTCAGATTGATTCTTATGTACTTTAATTTTTTCAAAAAATTTAAAAGCGATTGTTGCTATGATATATAGTTATGAAACTATGTGACAAACGTTATATATTAGTCTCACATAAAATTATTTCTTCATATGATCTTATATTCATTGTATCTTAATATAAAAAAGTAAACCTTAATCATAAATATTAATGTGAGATTTTTAACAATTTTAGTAATTTACACTCGTTTTGAAAAATTCAAAATACAACATATACAAAAAATCTAGATTTTTATTATATGATTAATGTAATTATGTAATTTGTTTTAATAATAAAGAAATAAACAAAAATGATAAAAAATACATATTGTTATCAAATCTTTATTATTTAAAATCATTAATTACTATATATATTTTAACCACATTAGGAAATTCCGTAGGTTTTATTTAAGGAAATTCTGAGAAACAATAAAAATATGCGACCAACTATAGCCTACAAATATTATTTTTCTAAAGAGTATAATTTTTAGACTATTATTGTTGCTATGATATAATTTTTAGGATAAGACTTGCGCCTTGCGCATGGTGAAATATATATTAAAAATTTATATTTTATACTGTAAAATCTGATTATTTTTGCAGATCTTTACGGATCTGATTTGGTTTGGTTCCGATCGAATCTTTAAGGGTCTGGTTCGGGTTGATTCTTATGTACTTTATTTTTTCAAAAAAATTAAAAGCGATTGTTGCTATGATATATAGTTATGAAACTATGTGACAAACGTTATATATTAGTCTCACATAAAATTATTTCTTCATATGATCTTATATTTATTGTATCTTAATATAAAAAAATTAAACCTTAATCATAAATATTAATGTGAGATTTTTAACAATATTAATAATTTACACTCTTTTTGAAAAATTCAAAATACAACATATACAACAAAATCTAGATTTTATTATATGATTAATGTAATTATGTAATTTGTTTTAATAATAAAGAAATAAACAAAAATGATAAAAAAACATATTGTTATCAAATCTTTATTATTTAAAATCATTAATTACTATATATATTTTAACCACATTAGGAAATTCCGTAGGTTTTATTTAAGGAAAATCTAAGAAACAATAAAAATATGCGACCAACTATAGCCTACAAATATTATTTTGCTAGAGAATATAATTTTTAGACTATTATTGTTGCTATGATATAATTTTTAGGATAAGACTTGCGCCTTCCGCAGGGTGAAATATTTATTAAAAATTTATATTTTTATACTGTAAAATCTGATTATTTTTGAAGATCTTTACGAATCTGATTTGGTTTGGTTCGGATCGAATCTTTACGGGTCTGGTTCGGGCTGATTCTTATGTACTTTAATTTTTTCAAAAAAATTTAAAAGCGATTGTTGCTATGATATATAGTTATGAAACTATGTGACAAACGTTATATATTAGTCTCACATAAAATTATTTCTTCATATGATCTTATATTCATTGTATCTTAATATAAAAAAATTAAACCTTAATCATAAATATTAATGTGAGATTTTTAACAATTTTAGTGATCTACACTCGTTTTGAAAAATTCAAAATGCAACATATACAAAAAATCTAGATTTTTATTATGTGATTAATGTAATTATGTAATTTGTTTTAATAATAAAGAAATAAACAAAAATGATAAAAAAATACATATTGTTATCAAATCTTTATTATTTAAAATCATTAATTACTATATATATATATTAACCACATTAGGAAGTTCCGTAGGTTTTATTTAAGGAAAGTCTGAGAAACAATAAAAATATGCGACTAACTATATCCTACAAATATTATTTTGCTAGAAAGTATAATTTTTAGACTATTATTGTTGCTATGATATAATTTTTAGGATAAGACCTGCGCCTTGCGCATGGTGAAATATTTATTAAAAATTTATATTTTTATACTGTAAAATCTGATTATTTTTGTAGATCTTTACGGATCTGATTTGGGTTGGTTCGGATCAAATCTTTACGGGTCTGGTTCGGGTTGATTCTTATGTACTTTAATTTTTTCAAAAAAATTTAAAAGCGATTGTTGCTATGATATATAGTTATGAAACTATGTGACAAACGTTATATATTAGTCTCACATAAAATTATTTCTTCATACGATCTTATATTCATTGTATCTTAATATAAAAAAATTTAAACCTTAATCATAAATATTAATGTGAGATTTGTAACAATTTTAGTAATTTACACTCGTTTCGAAAAATTCAAAATACAACATATACAAAAAATCTAGATTTTTATTATATGATTAATGTAATTATGTAATTTGTTTTAATAATAAAGAAATGAAAAAATGATAAAAATATAAATCTTTATTATTTAAAATCATTAATTACTATATATATTTTAATCACATTAGGAAATTCCGTAGGTTTTATTTAAGGAAAGTCTGAGAAACAATAAAAATATGCGACCAACTATAGCCTACAAATATTATTTTGCTAGAGAGTATAATTTTTAGACTATAATTTATATAAAGTGCTCTATAATTCTTTGAAATAGGATTTGGAAGGCATACACAAGTGCCACATAGGATTGAGTTATTTTTTAATTAATACAAACTTGAGGTTACATCTTTTTAAAAGATCCTTAATTAATATATAGGGGATTTGAACAAAAATTATGGAAGATACATATATTGTTATCAAATATTTATTATTCAAAATCATTAATTGTCACATATTTGTTAATAATATTATGAAATTTCGTAGTTTTTATTTAAGGAAATAATAGAAATTATTATTTTATACATGAATAACTAATCTGATAATTAGTTTAATAAAAATTATAATATGTATTTAGATGGACTAACTTATTTTCTTAAGATTTTAAAAATCATTGTAGTGATAACATGTGACTACAAAAAAAACTCGTATATATAGCTCCATGATTAATATATATATAAGATTTCTCATTGTAGTGATAACATAAGATTTCTCAATACTGCTTTTAATGATTTTAATATTCCAGAATTAATATATATAGCTCGTATATTAATATGTTATAATGACATGTATGTATCAAAATATGTTGTAATGATCCATCTAAGTATATAATTAACATATATGTATTTTATATGATATATAGTTTAATTTAAACAATATTAAAGTATATATATATATATATATATTTAATCTGAATTTATTTTAAATGATACTTAATAATATTATGATCATTTGTATCTTTTTATAACAAAAATAAATAAAAACATTGTTCACAAAATTTTGATTGTAATGCTTTTATTGTTTTAGTAATTTATAGTTGTTTTTAAAAATTCATAATATAACATGTAATAAAAAAAGTTTGGATTTTTTATTATATGGTTAATGTGATTGTTTAATTTTTTTAATAATATAAATTAAAAAAAATGATGAAGGATACAAAATATATTATCAAATCTTTATTATTCAAAACATTAATTGTCACATATATGTTAATCATATCAGGTAATTCGTAGCTTTTATTTAAGGAAAGAATGTTAAATATCCTTTTATGCACTACCAATCAATATGAATGTTAATTTAATAAAAGTATAGTCTATAATTAGATGGACCAACTCTTTTCTAAGGATTCTGAGAATCATCCTGGTGATGACACGTGACTACACTTAAAAGTTCTAATGCTCCAGGATTAATATATAGGGGATTATAAATAGCAATAAATGAAAGCTAGCTAAATATGATTGTTTGATCTTAGATTATTTGTAATAGATAAAAATTGCTTATGTTTATAGTATTGATAATTGATAAATATTCACATGTAGAACAAAATTGATACAAACCCGGTTTTTATTAGTGAAGTCAGATATATAAACTTGATAGTAGGCATAAAAAAACTTGATGTATGTCTAACAAAACGAAAGTACATATATGCTAACTTATTAGTCATATTATTTTAGTCGACCAAGTAATCCTTATCAGTCATTTAGTATAGATGGATCGAACAAAAAAGATCAGGTATATGATCTACTGGTATAATATATATAACTGAAAAATGTATAGTTTTATATATAAATCTCGTAAGTAACTTTCACAAAAATAACTCTGGTTATGCTAAGATTCCTAATAAAGTGCATATAGTTTGGTTGTTAAGGGATCAAAGATTTAAATTCAGAATCTAATAATTTAGACAAAATTTATATCACAATTTAATTCAAAAATATCTGATAAGATATATATATATATATATATATATATATATATATATATATTTCAATCGTATAAATCATCTGAATCAAACAAAGTTTTAGCAGAAAAAAAAAACTGAAACAAATTGATAAAATATATGAAATAATCTGAAACAAATTGGTAAACTTCGATAACACATGGTTGGATATTTGTAAATACACATATTCTTGTCATTCGTTGGAATCATTGTCAGATTTAATATTGAATTTGAACATGTGTAATTTAAAGCTTATAATCTTCTTTGGTTTGCTATGAAATGTGCGCCTTAAAGCTTTGGTTCGATATGCATGTATTATGATTTTTTACTATAATATAATTATGTGTAACGATTCACTGAAATATGATACTTTCTTTGATTGACTAAATAATGTTTTACGGATATACAAAAAACTAAATAATATGCTAGGATTATGTGTATATTGTTTTCCAAAAAGAAGAAGATTATTTGTATATTTAATAATAACTAATGGTATATCTTGAAAATATAAGAATGTAGTTAAAAATGTATTGGTCCAACCTAGACTATTTGTAACTAGATAAAAATTGCTTCTGTTTTAATAGTATTGATTAGATTTTGACCCGCGCTTTTAAAACGCGGGATTATTTCCGGTTAAAAAATAATTTATGTAATAAATTTATAATTTGTATATGTATATGAAATTTATAATAGTATGTCAAGTATGATAAAATATATATCAGGATATCATTCAAATAAAATTTATATTGGATTAATAGAAAATTTATATATAATTGTTTTGGTCTTATTTCATCTAGAGTTAGCTATTTTTTTCCAATAGTGTTAACTAAATTTAGTTGTTATTTATATTTTTATAAAAATAAAAATTTAAAAAATAGAGTGAAACCAATTATATAAAAATGATATGTCATATTTAAATTATCACCAATGACAACAAATGTTGTCTTCAAAGAGGTTTTTGCTAACCTGGAATAGTATTAGTGGCAAGGTAAATATTTATATTTACTTATAATCTATTTATTGTGTGATTTAAATAAACATAGATCAGTGAATTTGTAGTTTTCTTACTTTCGAATCTGCAGGTGGAAGCTCTCTACAAACAAGAAATGCGTCGTTTTCTGTATTTTCTATTCATTGTCAAACACTAAGAAATTTTTTTTCTTATTGTCTGGTTTTTAAAAAAAATAAACAGAAAGTTTTGATTGTTTACTTTTGGTGTAAACCTTTTTGTTTTACGTTTTTGTACTGCATAACAAAATTATCCAAACAGAAACCACTTATGAATCGTGAGATCCAGTTAAAAAAAATAACTATAACTATTCATCAATCACAAGAACAATATTATATGTCCAACATTAATTTAGACGCAGCATCATTCTATTAGTCAATGTGTCTAAGGACTGAATTACGTTCAGAAAAAAAAAATTACTAACCTTGTGGTTTTTGCAAATTATTCGTTGTCAGCTTCATTACAGTTTCATAATCATAAAAATGATGTAATGTAACCTGCACACCATTCTGTTAAAGTAAAAAACAAAATATCAGTTTGGATGTATATTAATTGAAATCGGTTTATATAACAAAAGCAAGATAATATGCAGAACAAAAAAAAAGTTAAGGTATATCATTGAAAAGAGTAATCGTTCCATTTTCTATCATTGATGAAAATATTCTTTCATCGTCTCGAGGTACGTATTTTTTTTGTTTATCAATCTCTTTCTTTCGCCGTTGCTATGGTTTTGTGATTCCAGTTCGTGACATGAACATCCCTCTCTGCAAGTAAAGATTCCATGTGCATTAGACCAATGAAAATAGGATCACTTGATAATGAATATGCATCACCAATGCTCTACTTTAGGAGACAAAAACAAAGCGTAGGTAATGTAAACTGCTCTGCAGTAAGAATCCATGACTGGAACTAAAAGCTAGCTAGAAACCAATGTGAGATAAGAAATACAGCTCAGGCAGGGTAAACTGCTCTGCAACAAAAATCCATGACTGGAACTAAACGCTAGCTAGCAACCAATGAGAGACAAGGAAAAAGCTCAGGAAATGTAATTTTCTCTACAATAAGAATCCAAGACTGCCGCTTGAAGCTAGCTCGCATATCAAAAGCTGTAACTTGCAAAGGTAAAAAAAGAAGGGCATAGCAATGAATTAACTTTTTAACAAGAATAATAATAAGGTACCCATGGTTTAAAAAGCCATTAGATAAACAAGGAGAAGGAGGATGTCTTCCAGGTAACGGGATCTGAAGAGACTTGGGAGAAAACATTTGAAGATCAGTAACAAGCCCATTCATCTTTTTCACATCTGCAACCTGAAACATAGCATTTTCACAACACAAAATAAAAAAATGCAGAACATCAAAAGCATACACCTTTTTCTCACGTGTTATTCATCATTCATACCTCAATTCAACCAGAAAAAAAAGTTAATTCCTTTTCACCAATACCATTAATTCAAATTCAATGGACATCCCTTAATTTCGTACACAGCCAAGAAATTAAAATAACCAAATTACAAAAGACGTTTCGTTAGTATCCGGAACTGACAATAGAATAAGATGTCTAAACAGAGTAAACAGGGTAATTGATACCTTGATTGTGTTGATTAAACCATTCATTACATCTTCTTCATCCGGATGACATTGATTGTGTTAGATCGTTAATTTTTTCGCTGGAAAGAGCCGAATACCTCCTCCGTTTTTCGTCTGAAACCCTAGAGCTCTTTCTTTCATCGTCTCGAGGTATGTATTTCTTTTGTCGTCTAACGTTTTTTTTTCCTGCGTAAAGTTGTTATATGTCTAATTGGGCTTTGTTATTCTTTTTTTTTCAATTGTCTATCACCAACTGCATAACAGGCCTATTTGAAATTATCTTTGTTATCATGGGCCTTTGTTTAGTAATTTTTTTGCAGAAAATTAATTAATTAAAGATGTATTGATTTAACTATATATATATTATCTTCTTAAATTAGATAAACATTATCATATTTTTGAAAATTGTAATTCCAATTTAATCATATACATTAAATCTGTAAAATTATAATTTATTTATAATTAATAATGTTAATAATCTAATATTAACATATGCATTTATAAAATATAAACAAAAAAATTGTCTACATATTGTTAATGACTATAAAAATATATCAATTTTTATTTTTTATTGACTATAAAATTAACAAACTACCTAAGACAAACTATATGATTAACAAACATTTGTGTCAACAATTTAGATATAAAAAACTAATGTACTTCACTCCCTTAAATTTTAAATACAGTATTTAATATATAATTCATTTATACCTAAATAATGTTAATAATCAAATATGAACTTATGCATTTCTAAATATTTAAATTCTTATTTTAAATGAGTATGAAAATATATCAATTTTTTGTTTTATTGACTATAAAATTAACAAACTACGACATACAAACTATATTCCAATATGATTAACAAACATTTGTGTCAACAATTTATATATAAAAAACTAATGTACTTCACTCCCTTACATTTTTCTCCAACATATAATATAATATATTTACTATCACAATTACATAACCTATAATAAATATAATAATATTTCAAACCGCAAATGAACACCCGCGCGGGCGCGCGGGTCAAGCTCTAGTTTAAATTATCACCAATGACTATCTAATTGATACATAATTAAAACAATGAATCTTCGTTACCAGCCACAGAAAAAATATTACATATGATTTAATACTGCAACGCTTTCTAAAAACTTTTAGAGCTATATAATATAGACTATACTGATAACATGTATAAAATCTCATGTGAAAATTTTTGATAAAATTGAATTTCATACTCAAACATTAATGCTACATAAATTGAACATTCATAGAAAAAAAGTAAGTATAAAAAGAAAACATGAATGAAAGTACATTGAGAGTTCAAATTTGGAAGACCCGTTTGTACTTGTTTGGAAGACCCGTTTGTACTTGTTACATATTTAATGGAAAAATCTGTAAATATTAATTGTAAAAATTTGTACTCATTAATTGTAGATTGATTTTGGAAATTCAATTTTATTTTAAAATTTTAAATATTAATTTTAAAATATTTAAAATTTATGTAAAAATATAATTTTTAAGCGCATTTATTTAGTAAATTTATGTCATAAAGATTTATAAAATAATAATTTCTATGATTTTATAGTATGTGACAATATTATTAGTAGCTGTAACATTTTTTAAAATAGTTAGTTTAAAGTTAACAAATTTATTTATTAAATGTGTTCTTTGTACTTTTTTGTTTAAAATGAAAAATTAAGATTTATGTGGTCATTTAAATGATAATTGCAACACATATAAATACTTTAAAATATTTAAATCTTCTTCACATATTTTTTAGTTATAAATTAATCTCAGATGTTAAAAATACTTTTAAGTTTGCAAAATAGATCAAAACAATTATACAACAAACAAATCAATCCTAAAATTAGGGGCAAGTTAAAATATGAGATTCTATTGTTGTTAGGTTATTCAAAGTTTAAAATTAAATATTGTTGGATTAAATAAATTTTGTTAGAATTAAATATATTTTGGTAGGACTTAAATAGAAACTATATATTATAAATAAAGCAATGACATGCATCTGTAAATATATTAAAAATAGAAGGCACCTCAAAAGGATCTTATATTTTAATAGTATTGATGATATGAGATAATAATCTAAAATATAAATTTTTAATATTTTATTTTTAATCTTTTTTTTTACGTCGATTTTATTTTTAATCTAAAACATATATAAGTTTAACTTGTATTACGCTAAGTTGTTCTTTAAATGCTTTAAAGTTAAAATGAAATAATACTTTTTGTTAGTCTGCTTCGCATTTATCACATTTTATAATTGTAATGAAATTATCAAACATGTTTGTTCAACCCGTTTGTATTTGTTAATATTTTACATATTTAATTGAATAATCCATAAAATATGTAATCACCATCAACCACAAATAATTTTTAATATATTTATCAAGTAAAATATATTAATCTAATTTTATTAATAGAAATTTAATATTTTAAAATACGGTTTTATTCTGGACCTAATTTTATTCATGTTTTACACAATTAATTTTTAATATATTTATCAAGTAAAATATATTAATCTAAATATCAACAAACCTTTTTCTGATTCAATCATCCGAATCAGCAAACCTTTCTCCTTGGTGTTTTTTTATCAATGCATTAATGGCTGAAGTTCCCCATCAGAAGATATCACAAAACCTCTCCCTTTTACAGCTTTGTTTTGCATCTTTTTGGGAAAGACTTACAGTTATGATCTTCCAAGAACTCATCTTCATCAATCCTTGTCTTCATTGAGTACCATAAAAGTCCCTGAACTCCACCGTCAGAAGCAGCACAAGGCTGGAGAATATGCCCAGGATTAGACTGTTCAACCATGACTTGAACCGGTACACTCCAAAACCTTACTTGGAACTCAAGTTTCACGGTACTGCAACTTATTATCCCTCCAGCGTTTATCTCTGTCGCTGGAGACTGTTCCAGTGTTGTCTGCTTTATCATCTTCATTCTTGCAATTCCGTGCCCACCAACGTTGTGCCTGATCCCAAAAATATTCGTTAACGTTCTTAAGAAACCCAACAGGCCAATCCCCATAAGAAAAAAAAAACAAACTTTGATTTCAAACTATCATTAAATCATAGAAAGTAAAAGTTTTTTGGGGTCTATATCGATTCTTTCTTCGTGGTTGAGGATTAAAGAATTAGGGTTTCGAATACCCCCTTTTTTTCTCCCACGATTGTTTCTAATTTCTGTGATCGCGTCTTAATCTAATCAAAACCCAGAATCTCCTTTCTATATCCCTCTTGTGTGATTCTTTTGTCATTCTTCTGCAACAAATATATAAATATTAACTTTGGATCAAGGAAGATCTCCTTTTTGATTTAACATTTCTTTGATCGGGTTTTAGAAATGTTGTTAAGAGAATAAGAGAATATACTATTATGTAAATATAAGACGTACAGTAGTTGTAGAATTGTTTGAAAATAGGATAAAAACAAGGGAAATTGGATTGTATGACCATCAAAAAAATTATAATTCAGTCCATAACCAAAAGTCCTATCTTTTCACTGTTTCTCATATCTTTTATGTAATATTGCTATATTACCCTTGATTATAACTGATAAAACCTGCTAAGAAAAAATAAATAAGTTAATAACTATTATGTTTCCAAAATAGTTCGTGTCCATTCGAGAGTCACACACTGTCTCATAATAATTTTTTTTCTTCTTCTCTGTTTCTTTCTCTCCCTCTCAGATATCTCTGTTTTTTTATACGACGAACAAATTGCTGTCACCATCTTCCCAGATTTGTACCACCTGAAGAATTGCATCGGCAAAGATGAGGAAACGAAGAATTGGGTGAAGAATCAATTGATGAAGTTGAGGAAGATGACGAAATCGAAAAAGACGACGAACTCAAGATGAATATAAAATTACAGAGTCATGGTCGGTGAAGACGAGGAAGGAGATATTTACATATTTACGTACATATTTTTGAGTTACCATACTATTTAAGATATACGCTATTTGTCCACATATTTCTATACTATATGAAATAGAATAGTATGTTGTGCTCTTCAAATTCAATAGTTCTCATATTTGTAATGAAATTTTTAGGGATATCAAAAAAATATAGGAATACCATTTTTCTCTCCTCCTCAAGCTTGTCATCTATATTCTCTTCGCTTCTTCTAAGCAATGTAATATTTGTTTATTTCCATTACATTTGATGAACATCAAATAGAAATGATATTCTACAGTATATAAGCATAAGTTATGTTTTGTTGTTGTGTCATTGATATGAATCTTGGTTTATGATCAAAACTAAATATTTACAAATTAGATTTTAGCATTTGCATAACAACACCAATACAAGTTTCACACAAATTTACATTATTCTATTTATAATGATTATGAGTACATTTTAAAAGGAGATTATCACAATGAATTGTTTATATTATATAGTCTAATATTACATAATATAGTTTAAAAATTAAGATTACATAATATTATGTAGTATTTTATGATTTTCATAATTGGGTTTAGTATTTGGAAGATGAGGATTGAGATTTGAGTCAACATTAACTTCTTACATGCAAGTATATTTCATAATTTCTCAGATATGTACTATACTATTTATTTTTTCAATTCTATTTGGGTTTATGGTTGCTACTTGGGTTTAGGGTTTATATTTGGGTTTAGAGTTTAGTGATTATGATTTAGGGTTAGATATTTAAAAGTTGAGACTGAGTTTAGTATTTAGAAGTTGTGTGTGGGTTTAGAGTCCTATATTACTTCGGTGATATAGAATACAATATTTACTGAAAATCTTATTTTATCTATTTATTTTACTGTCATAGTTCATATTTGGGTGTAGGATTTAGTAATTAGGGTTTAGAGTTTATGGTTTAGTATTTAAGAGTTGGGATTGGGGTAATGATTAGTATTTAAGGATTGTAGGTGTGCTTTGAGTCCTTCTATGCTACTTCGGTGATATGGAATAGAACACTCATTGTATGTGTGCTTAACAAACATGTAACGTGGATGTCTCTTTCTTCTTTCATATGGGATAATTTTTGGTCACTCCTGATAATATATTATTTGTGATACATCACATTTACCGGGTAACTGTAAATAGGAAGGGTATAACCGGCTCACTTTGAATGTAAATATTAGATTCTTCATTATGTCAAAATCAATGCCATCTACTTAATTTCACTACCAGATTTGGTTAGATAGCAAAAAGCCCTAAAAACAATTTCAAGAGTAGGAGATGAGTTGTTGAGTTTTTTTTTTAAAAGGAAAAAAATATCCAAAGCATAGCCTAAGATAAATTTAGTGGCATTTTACTGTAAATATCTCAAAACTCCAAGGGTTCCTCAAAAAAGGGCCTTCAGTTTTAGTAGTATTGATATCTCTTAACATTAATACTAATGATATGAAAAAATTAAAATCTATTTTTCTCTTTAGAATTTAATTAATGTACAGGTTATTCTAATCAACAGATTTTCAATTAAGAAACCACTAGATTCTCACCTGCCCTTTGAAAGGGTGGGTACATATTTTATATTAATTCTTTTTATAAAAAAAAATAATTTTTATATTTGTATTTTTAATACTTATATTTATGTTTAATCATTTATTTATCAATAATATAAAGATTTAATGTTATTAATATAAAAAATGATACATGTGTAATAAATAGTTGGACCAAACATTTATCAATAGGTCATGATCCTATTTTAATAGAATAGATTTATATAGTCCAGAATTTATTTACAAAATCTGTAATTAATGCATACTCTCTTTAATAAAAAATATTATTAACGATGTCACAAGTTAAAACCCTTATAAATTCCAATATTTTAAGCTAACAATCATCTTCTTTTTTAACAAATGAATTTCATTCACAAAAGTATACGAAGTAGGATGCATTTGTAAGATGTGTCTGTGAAATACAAAGAACTGGTTTATACCTCCAGAAACAAAACTCCTAAACCGGAAAAAACAAAGTTGACACGGTGAAACTAAAAAAAAATTAACAGAGGTGAAACTAAACACATAAACGGATCTTACACTATACTGGAAATTTGAAGAACATAGAACCCAGGACATAAAATCATATATATATATATGATTGATTTGAATCAAAATATGGTTTTCAAAAGAAATTCTAGTTTGTTTTATTTTCTTGATTATGATTACAATTCTAATTTTTGTTAAAATTAATTTTATTTTATTTTTGATTTGTATTTATCTAAAATAAATTATTTTATAAAATAAGAAAATTTAAAATCGTGACATGTGTTTAAAAATTTCTTATCAATAAAGAATTATTTAATAATAACTTTCTTGTTAAAATACTTTATAGAAAATTTATATAGTATTTTAAAGTTGCTTTTTATCATAACCGCGACACATTACAATAGAAAATTTTTGAGATCGTTACTTGTGTTAAAATATCTTGTAAAATATAGAATTATTTAATAGCAATTGCTTCTCTAAAAAATCAATTCTAACAAATCCTTAAAAATATTTTAAGTTTCTAATTAACATAACCAAAACACATGTCAATAAGAAAAATTAAGATGTGTTAAATATTATTTTATTATATAAAATTTGGTTTTTAACATGTTAACTAATATAATCATGACAAATTGAAATAAAAAAGTTTAAGTTTGTGACAAGAGTTAAAAAATCAATACTATTATAAC
The DNA here is from genome assembly GCA_905132885.1 of Moricandia moricandioides. Lineage (NCBI taxonomy): Eukaryota > Viridiplantae > Streptophyta > Magnoliopsida > Brassicales > Brassicaceae > Moricandia > Moricandia moricandioides. The sequence goes on from CAJHQQ010001040.1 coordinate 94,334, forward strand.
AAGAATTTTTGGGACTTTCCTTTTGCTTTTCCTATAATTACAACCTATTCCATTTGATATATTCTTATTTTCAAAAAAATAAAATATTGACCTATTATAAAACGCACACAAAATTAAAAAATATATATAAAAACAGAATCCTCTTTAAGATTATATTCTTACTTTTCTTTCATAATTACAACTGGATTTGACCTTTGCTTTGAAAGCGCGAAATTTCTTTTTGGAAATTTTAATTAGAAAGAAAATTATATATTATAAAGTAAAGTAATGTTTTTTTGTAATTTTTAATATAATTTACGTTAGTTATAATATATATATATATATATATATATGGTTTTTTTAATGGGAAATTAGACTGTATAGCCTTCAAAAACTTTATAATGCACTATATATCCAAATGCCCTATTTTTATGTATTGATGTTGTATTTTATGGAAATATTGTTGTATTACCCTTCCAGACAACCGCTTAAACCTGCTACCAAATTAAAGAAAAATTAGAATTTAATAGAAATTTAAAAGTTTGTCGTGGCTATTGGACAGTCACACCCACTCGCACAGTAACTTTTATTGGTAATTTCTGAGAAGTTCAATAGCCACAACACCAAAATTTTCACAGCCTCCCAAACCGGCGAGATTTCAACCACCGATCTTTTCACTTCCTCCATTCACGGCAATCTTTTTGTTCCAGTTTCAGGGTGGGAAGGGTTTTGTTGAGATGTTTACTACTCACGGCTCCGGAATAAACGGTGAGAACGGCAAAGTACCTGTCCCGGCAAAAAATTAAGAGTCGTCCCTGCGGTTGCAGCAACTATTCAGATTCTCCCTTCGATTTTGGCTTTAATTTCTTCAACCTTGGTATGTTCTGGGATATTACTTTTTTCTCTAGATCTGAAGAACTTTGTTATATGTCGGTATTTTGCATGTCCGGCTATATCCACTTCAATTGACGACCATGATTGCATATTTCGTTATAAGTGGTTTCTTTTACGCTCTAGCTAGCCGATTCGTCGCTTTTACCCTGTTTATCCAGGGTTTGTGTTGAGTTAGATGTGTTTGGTCTTTTGTGGAATACTTTTTCTTCCTTACTATACTATCTCGTATCTAGTCTTTTAGTCTATTCTATTCGGTGAATCTTGTTATTATTTTGCATGTCCGGTTATATCCACTTAAATTGACGACCATGATTGCGTAGTTGGTTTTTAGTGGTTTCTTTTACACTCTACCTAGCCGACTCGTTGCTTTTACCCTGTTTTTCCAGGGTTTGTGTTGAGTTAGCTGTGTTTTGTCGTTTGTGCAAAACTTTGCGTCCTTACTATACTATCTCGTACCTAGGCTTTTAGTCTATACTATTCGGCGATACTTGTTATTCCGTACTATAGTATCTCGTACATAGTCTTTTAGTATATTCTGTGCGGTGACCCTCTGTGAAGTTGTTATGCATGTGTTCTTTTGAATCTAAGCTTCGTCTTCTTACTATACTATATCATATACAGTAAAACTATTCTATACTTGGCGGTGACAATTTGTTAATTTGTTCTATAGCCTATTTGAAGTTATACTACATGTGTTCTCTTTTGAATATAAGCTTCCGCTTCCTTACTATACTATCTCGTATACAGTAAAGATATGCTATAATGTGCATTGACAATGTGTTAACCTATTATATACATGGTTACTCTTAAGCATTTTAGCGTTTTATTGCTTACTATATTATCTTCTACCCCACTAAGCTACTTTATGATGTGTGGTGCGACTGTGTGAATATGTTGTCTTATGTCCATATATTTGTATTATGTAAATTTATTCTATGTGATTTATACTATACTATTTTATTGTGCGACATGTGTTTTACATCAACTCTTGGGTGTCAAAATAGTATCTTCTAATTCAGTAGACTATACTATTTATTTTTAAATATATTCTATATATGTAAACATCAGACATGTATTCTATATTACATCACTGCACGGTTTTGTATAGTCACCTCCCTGTTGTATACTATATTGGTGTACTATATCATTCTTCATATTTTGTAACAGTTGAGTTTTATTTCATTTGTTCATCAGGCTGAACATGGAAGAACTAGGGATTCCAAGTCAACTGTTTGAAACTGGTTTTGAGCCAACTGGGAGGAAACGGGTTAATAACTATTTCAACCTCCGGTGGATCGAGCTCATCAAGTCTGCATTAGATGATGATCAGTTGGCAATGTTGAATGAGTCACAGTTTGGGAAAGTGTTGCAGATGGGGGCCCATACGTTCTCTGTAATGTTTGTGCATTGCATTCTCTCCCGTCAGTTGGTCACCGATAAAGAGTTCGAATTGTGGTGGCTCTTTGCTGGCAAGCCAATACGCTATGCAATCCACGACTTTGCACTTGTCACTGGACTCAATTGTGGTGAAATCCCAGAGAAAGTTAGTGGTCCATCAAAGGGCACTGGTAGAGGCAAGGCATCGAGCTCGTCCATGTCCATATGGGATTCTCTTTTTCGTGGGGCGGATAAGCCAACAGCTAGCTGGATAATGGATCGTCTGATAACGGGAAAAAAATACAAGGATCCTCTCACGCGGTTGCTAGCAATGTTGGTCATTGTAGAAGGTATATTGTGTCCAACCTGTGGGGCAACGAAAATCAGACCCGAGGTGGTAAGCATGCTGGGGAAATTGGATGAGTTCCTTCAGTATCCGTGGGGAAGGGAGTCTTTCTTGCTCACCGTGAAGAGTGCTAATGCTCGTGGTGCAGGGCAGTATGTGCAAGACACTATGGCGATTCAAGGCTTCGCACACGCAATGGTCCTCGTAACCGTTCTTGCTTGTCCCGCGATACTTGGGCAGTCTTTTGATGTGGATTCTGTAGCATCTGTCTCAGAGCAAAGCGTGGGAATTTTAAGTCGTTTGCTTGATACGAAGATGGCGGTCAACGCTGTATCTGCGAAAAACTCTGGATCAGAAGGGCCATGTACCATTATTTTTATAGACAGTTGGATATTCTGTTGTTGTTTGTTAAAGTGCGAGTATGGCATGTATCGTCTTATTATCTGATTTGTTTTATAAAGTGCAATATAATATAGTATGAGTAAATAGTATAGTGATATGTACAGAATCTAGAATAGTACTCATAAATACTCTTCTATTTAGATGCATAAATTTGCGTTGTTACTTCTGTTCCAGGAAATTGTTCGATCTTTCGTTTGTTCAGACGAAGATGGGGAGTGTTTATATCGGTCCTTGGTAGAAAAGTCAGATGATGCTGTTCACAAGCTGGTTGCCCTAATTACTGAGGACTACCCATTTGAGCACAACTTTTGGCCTGGTGGAGTTAAAGCAGAGGAATTGAAGCTCAAAAAGTGTCAACAACATCCATCAGAATCAAGCGCATGGAATGTATTCAAGGAAATGGATACGCAAAATCTCAACCAGAGTGGGGTATATAGCGGAGTGCGCAATCTGGAACCAAATCGTCTATCAACGCGTACAAATGATGAAGATCGCACTTTTGGCCGTACTTCAGGGGTTGACGTTCCAGCTTTGCTTAGATTAGTTGCTGATGCATATGAAGAAACGATTGATGCCGTTGTTCGAAGGATACGTTTTGAGTTTTAAATCTTATTTCAATAGCAAAGTTGCCGGGCTGTATACTTCACTTCTGGCCACAACTACATCTATTCGTGATTTGGATTTTTTTGTGAAAACCGAGTTTGCCAAGAGGAGTGATTCTTTCAGTAACCAAGCATATGGAGATCCTCTAGGTACATTTACTCCAATGAGAAACTCATCCCCTGACTGGGGTGCTTCTGATAAACTCCAAAATGAAGATGTTAGTGTTTACCCCCCATCTAAATCTGCTACTGAAGACAATCGTGCTGGTAATACATTGGGTCAGAACGCTTCGTTCTCGAATCAGGCACATCACCCAAACCCAGCCATAGCAATTGGCATGGAGGCTGCATTGCCGTCGGCCCTCATGTCAGATACTCATCCTCCACAATCTGAAGATGATATAGTTGCTGGTGACCAGGTAAGCAATATCCCCCAAATGAGATTCCAATGGTACCTTCATCTGACTGTTCCATCTGTTCAGTTTTTAACTATGGTATACACATACTGTTACATACCATTTTCTTGTAATGATGTAGTTGTTTGGCGCTTCGAATTCCAGGCCCCCAACTCGTTGCTTTTACCCTGTTTTTCCAGGGTTTGTGTTGAGTTAGCTGTGTTTTGTCGTTTGTGCAAAACTTTGCGTCCTTACTATAGTATCTCGTACCTAGGCTTTTAGTCTATACTATTCGACGATACTTGTTATTCCGTACTATAGTATCTCGTACATAGTCTTTTAGTATATTCTGTGCGGTGACCCTGTGTGAAGTTGTTATGCATGTGTTCTTTTGAATCTAAGCTTCGTCTTCTTACTATACTATATCATATACAGTAAAACTATTCTATACTTGGCGGTGACAATTTGTTAATTTGTTCTATAGCCTATTTGAAGTTATACTACATGTGTTCTCTTTTGAATATAAGCTTCCGCTTCCTTACTATACTATCTCGTATACAGTAAAGATATGCTATAATGTGCATTGACAATGTGTTAACCTATTATATACATGGTTACTCTTAAGCATTTTAGCGTTTTATTGCTTACTATATTATCTTCTACCCCACTAAGCTACTTTATGATGTGTGGTGCGACTGTGTGAATATGTTGTCCATTATGTCCATATATTTGTATTATGTAAATCTATTCTATGTGATTTATACTATACTATTTTATTGTGCGACATGTGTTTTACATCAACTCTTGGGTGTCAAAATAGTATCTTCTAATTCAGTAGACTATACTATTTATTTTTAAATATATTCTATATATGTAAACATCAGACATGTATTCTATATTACATCACTGCACGGTTTTGTATAGTCACCTCCCTGTTGTATACTATATTGGTGTACTATATCATTCTTCATATTTTGTAACAGTTGAGTTTTATTTCATTTGTTCATCAGGCTGAACATGGAAGAACTAGGGATTCCAAGTCAACTGTTTGAAACTGGTTTTGAGCCAACTGGGAGGAAACGGGTTAATAACTATTTCAACCTCCGGTGGATCGAGCTCATCAAGTCTGCATTAGATGATGATCAGTTGGCAATGTTGAATGCGTCACAGTTTGGGAAAGTGTTGCAGATGGGGGCCCATACGTTCTCTGTAATGTTTGTGCATTGCATTCTCTCCCGTCAGTTGGTCACCGATAAAGAGTTTGAATTGTGGTGGCTCTTTGCTGGCAAGCCAATACGCTATGCAATCCAAGACTTTGCACTTGTCACTGGACTCAATTGTGGTGAAATCCCAGAGAAAGTTAGTGGTCCATCAAAGGGCACTGGTAGAGGCAAGGCATCGAGCTCGTCCATGTCCATATGGGATTCTCTTTTTCGTGGGGCGGATAAGCCAACAGCTAGCTGGATAATGGATCGTCTGATAACGGGAAAAAATACAAGGATCCTCTCACGCGGTTGCTAGCAATGTTGGTCATTGTAGAAGGTATATTGTGTCCAACCTGTGGGGCAACGAAAATCAGACCCGAGGTGGTAAGCATGCTGGGAAAATTGGATGAGTTCCTTCAGTATCCGTGGGGGAGGGAGTCTTTCTTGCTCACCGTGAAGAGTGCTAATGCTCGTGGTGCAGGGCAGTATGTGCAAGACACTATGGCGATTCAAGGCTTCGGACACGCAATGGTCCTCGTAACCGTTCTTGCTTGTCCCGCGATACTTGGGCAGTCTTTTGATGTGGATTCTGTAGCATCTGTCTCAGAGCAAAGCGTGGGAATTTTAAGTCGTTTGCTTGATACGAAGATGGCGGTCAACGCTGTATCTGCGAAAACTCTGGATCAGAAGGGCCATGTACCATTATTTTTATAGACAGTTGGATATTTTGTTGTTGTTTGTTAAAGTGCGAGTATGGCATGTATCGTCTTATTATCTGATTTGTTTTATAAAGTGCAATATAGTATAGTATGAGTAAATAGTATAGTGATATGTACAGAATCTAGAATAGTACTCATAAATACTCTTCTATTTAGATGCATAAATTTGCGTTGTTACTTCTGTTCCAGGAAATTGTTCGATCTTTCGTTTGTTCAGACGAAGATGGGGAGTGTTTATATCGGTCCTTGGTAGAAAAGTCAGATGATGCTGTTCACAAGCTGGTTGCCCTAATTACTGAGGACTACCCATTTGAGCACAACTTTTGGCCTGGTGGAGTTAAAGCAGAGGAATTGAAGCTCAAAAAGTGTCAACAACATCCATCAGAATCAAGCGCATGGAATGTATTCAAGGAAATGGATACGCAAAATCTCAACCAGAGTGGGGTATATAGCGGAGTGCGCAATCTGGAACCAAATCGTCTATCAACGCGTACAAATGATGAAGATCGCACTTTTGGCCGTACTTCAGGGGTTGACGTTCCAGCTTTGCTTAGATTAGTTGCTGATGCATATGAAGAAACGATTGATGCCGTTGTTCGAAGGATACGTTTTGAGTTTGAAATCTTATTTCAATAGCAAAGTTGCCGGGCTGTATACTTCACTTCTGGCCACAACTACATCTATTCGTGATTTGGATTTTTTTGTGAAAACCGAGTTTGCCAAGAGGAGTGATTCTTTCAGTAACCAAGCATATGGAGATCCTCTAGGTACATTTACTCCAATGAGAAACCCATCCCCTGACTGGGGTGCTTCTGATAAACTCCAAAATGAAGATGTTAGTGTTTACCCCCCATCTAAATCTGCTACTGAAGACAATCGTGCTGGTAATACATTGGGTCAGAACGCTTCGTTCTCGAATCAGGCACATCACCCAAACCCAGCCATAGCAATTGGCATGGAGGCTGCATTGCCGTCGGCCCTCATGTCAGATACTCATCCTCCACAATCTGAAGATGATATAGTTTCTGGTGACCAGGTAAGCAATATCCCCCAAATGAGATTCCAATGGTACCTTCATCTGACTGTTCCATCTGTTCAGTTTTTAACTATGGTATACACATACTGTTACATACCATTTTCTTGTAATGATGTAGTTGTTTGGCGCTTCGAATTCCAGGCCCCCAACTCGTTGCTTTTACCCTGTTTTTCCAGGGTTTGTGTTGAGTTAGCTGTGTTTTGTCGTTTGTGCAAAACTTTGCGTCCTTACTATACTATCTCGTACCTAGGCTTTTAGTCTATACTATTCGGCGATACTTGTTATTCCGTACTATAGTATCTCGTACATAGTCTTTTAGTATATTATGTGCGGTGACCCTGTGTGAAGTTGTTATGCATGTGTTCTTTTGAATCTAAGCTTCGTCTTCTTACTATACTATATCATATACAGTAAAACTATTCTATACTTGGCGGTGACAATTTTTTAATTTGTTCTATAGCCTATTTGAAGTTATACTACATGTGTTCTCTTTTGAATATAAGCTTCCGCTTCCTTACTATACTATCTCGTATACAGTAAAGATATGCTATAATGTGCATTGACAATGTGTTAACCTATTATATACATGGTTACTCTTAAGCATTTTAGCGTTTTATTGCTTACTATATTATCTTCTACCCCACTAAGCTACTTTATGATGTGTGGTGCGACTGTGTGAATATGTTGTCCATTATGTCCATATATTTGTATTATGTAAATCTATTCTATGTGATTTATACTATACTATTTTATTGTGCGACATGTGTTTTACATCAACTCTTGGGTGTCAAAATAGTATCTTCTAATTCAGTAGACTATACTATTTATTTTTAAATATATTCTATATATGTAAACATCAGACATGATTTCTATATTACATCACTGCACGGTTTTGTATAGTCACCTCCCTGTTGTATACTATATTGGTGTACTATATCATTCTTCATATTTTGTAACAGTTGAGTTTTATTTCATTTGTTCATCAGGCTGAACATGGAAGAACTAGGGATTCCAAGTCAACTGTTTGAAACTGGTTTTGAGCCAACTGGGAGGAAACGGGTTAATAACTATTTCAACCTCCGGTGGATCGAGCTCATCAAGTCTGCATTAGATGATGATCAGTTGGCAATGTTGAATGCGTCACAGTTTGGGAAAGTGTTGCAGATGGGGGCCCATACGTTCTCTGTAATGTTTGTGCATTGCATTCTCTCCCGTCAGTTGGTCACCGATAAAGAGTTCGAATTGTGGTGGCTCTTTGCTGGCAAGCCAATACGCTATGCAATCCAAGACTTGCACTTGTCACTGGACTCAATTGTGGTGAAATCCCAGAGAAAGTTAGTGGTCCATCAAAGGGCACTGGTAGAGGCAAGGCATCGAGCTCGTCCATGTCCATATGGGATTCTCTTTTTCGTGGGGCGGATAAGCCAACAGCTAGCTGGATAATGGATCGTCTGGTAACGGGAAAAAAATACAAGGATCCTCTCACGCGGTTGCTAGCAATGTTGGTCATTGTAGAAGGTATATTGTGTCCAACCTGTGGGGCAACGAAAATCAGACCCGAGGTGGTAAGCATGCTGGGAAAATTGGATGAGTTCCTTCAGTATCCGTGGGGGAGGGAGTCTTTCTTGCTCACCGTGAAGAGTGCTAATGCTCGTGGTGCAGGGCAGTATGTGCAAGACACTATGGCGATTCAAGGCTTCGCACACGCAATGGTCCTCGTAACCGTTCTTGCTTGTCCCGCGATACTTGGGCAGTCTTTTGATGTGGATTCTGTAGCATCTGTCTCAGAGCAAAGCGTGGGAATTTTAAGTCGTTTGCTTGATACGAAGATGGCGGTCAACGCTGTATCTGCGAAAACTCTGGATCAGAAGGGCCAGGTACCATTATTTTTATAGACAGTTGGATATTTTGTTGTTGTTTGTTAAAGTGCGAGTATGGCATGTATCGTCTTATTATCTGATTTGTTTTATAAAGTGCAATATAGTATAGTATGAGTAAATAGTATAGTGATATGTACAGAATCTAGAATAGTACTCATAAATACTCTTCTATTTAGATGCATAAATTTGCGTTGTTACTTCTGTTCCAGGAAATTGTTCGATCTTTCGTTTGTTCAGACGAAGATGGGGAGTGTTTATATCGGTCCTTGGTAGAAAAGTCAGATGATGCTGTTCACAAGCTGGTTGCCCTAATTACTGAGGACTACCCATTTGAGCACAACTTTTGGCCTGGTGGAGTTAAAGCAGAGGAATTGAAGCTCAAAAAGTGTCAACAACATCCATCAGAATCAAGCGCATGGAATGTATTCAAGGAAATGGATACGCAAAATCTCAACCAGAGTGGGGTATATAGCGGAGTGCGCAATCTGGAACCAAATCGTCTATCAACGCGTACAAATGATGAAGATCGCACTTTTGGCCGTACTTCAGGGGTTGACGTTCCAGCTTTGCTTAGATTAGTTGCTGATGCATATGAAGAAACGATTGATGCCGTTGTTCGAAGGATACATTTTGAGTTTGAAATCTTATTTCAATGGCAAAGTTGCCGGGCTGTATACTTCACTTCTGGCCACAACTACATCTATTCGTGATTTGGATTTTTTTGTGAAAACCGAGTTTGCCAAGAGGAGTGATTCTTTCAGTAACCAAGCATATGGAGATCCTCTAGGTACATTTACTCCAATGAGAAACCCATCCCCTGACTGGGGTGCTTCTGATAAACTCCAAAATGAAGATGTTAGTGTTTACCCCCCATCTAAATCTGCTACTGAAGACAATCGTGCTGGTAATACATTGGGTCAGAACGCTTCGTTCTCGAATCAGGCACATCACCCAAGCCCAGCCATAGCAATTGGCATGGAGGCTGCATTGCCGTCGGCCCTCATGTCAGATACTCATCCTCCACAATCTGAAGATGATATAGTTGCTGGTGACCAGGTAAGCAATATCCCCCAAATGAGATTCCAATGGTACCTTCATCTGACTGTTCCATCTGTTCAGTTTTTAACTATGGTATACACATACTGTTACATACCATTTTCTTGTAATGATGTTGTTGTTTGGCGCTTCGAATTCCAGGCCCCAACCCCCCCCCCCCCCCCCCCCCCCCCCGGTTTTGAAGAAGCCCAATCCACTGACGTGCCCTCTTTTGTAAACGCTTCAGCTAACTTAATGGCGGTGTCTACTGCTGCTGAAAGTGTGGCAAATGTAAGCAGACATAGAACTTTTAAATTGTTCTCTATCTATATGTTCTTGCCCTTCTACTATGCAAAATAATTAAAAAGTCAAATGTTGGTTTGCTTTTTATCATCCTCCTGTGGTATTCCATATGGTCATAGGTCTTTCTATGTTAAACGCTTGTTGTTCCATTCTATATGCTATTTGCCGATGTTATTTTTTTTATTTGCTCACCAGGCTCCCCCCCATCCCGGCTACTGTTGTTGATTACATTGTGAGAAATGTAACCAGTCACACACTTTCTACATTTTTTTCTTAACATATATGATTATCGTATTTGTATTATGATAAATAATGAAAGATTAAGGTGTTGTGTTCATATTTATCAATTGCATATGGGTTATGCAGGTGGAAGATCCATCCCTCGACTCCATTGTAGCAAACATTGTGGCAGAAGTTGATGACGTTCATAAAGTCCACCCTACCAGGGACAACCTATCAGTTCCAGCTGTCATCCCTTCCCAACCTGTCAGTGCCAACGTAAAGGCATCCCAATCGTTTTCTGCCTCCCATATTCATGCATCTAATGACTCTGTTCAGGTATATGTTTTCAGGAAAAAAAAAATTGTTCACGTCTTTTCCCTGATATTGTTACGTACATGTAGGACACCGAGGAGGGTGCCGATGAGGATCTTGATCCAAATCTTGCTGAAGATACTCGGCCATCTAAAGAAGCAAAGGTTCCCTTATTGCCCATGTTTTATTCTAGCCACCACTATAATTGGGTATATTTCCTATCTAATTATTATTTGTATTTTTCAAGGTTCGGCGAGGTGGCTTTGAGTCCATTGGTGGGAAACTCGAGGGAACCAGACGGGTGAGTAGACGACGGCATAACAGCCCGCAGAGATACACCCCAACTGAATACACAATTCGAAAGAAATCGACAAACAAACTAGGTGGTCGTGGGGCGGATGGTAAAGTTGTACCTCCGCAACGTCCAAAAAAGGGTATGGCCTCAAATACAGCCCCACTTCCGCCACCTGCGAAATGTCCTCTGTTTATTGGTGGCTTCGATCCATGTCACCCTCCAAATCCCACGATCAGAGAAACTTTTCTTCAGAAAATGGAAGAGGCCAAATAAATGTTTATGTCCGAAAAGGGTTAACAGTATATATCTCTTCAACTTGGTTGCTTTTGAGAAATCGTATATAGTAAGGAAATTACATGTGTTCTTTTTTTAGCCTAACTATACCATATTTTCAAAAGCATCATCTATGTCATGGCATATGTGTCTGTTGCGTGCAGGTCGAAACCTAGAAAAACCGGGGCCATTCTCCCCACTGCCTCATTAAATGATGTCTTCAACTGTGCGGGTATTTGTAATGCTGAGGTACACATGTCTTCTATTACTATGTGTTACTATACTGTGATATGGATAAGCTAACCCTCCAATAAACGCATGGTGTTGATCGGGTTATCCAGTTCATACGGAAGAGACGGGATGGTGTTACAGATGCAAGATTTGACTTCATACCTTCAGGTTTCTTTGCTGAGCTAATCTGTAATTACCTAGGGTTTGAGGCAAATGTATGTAAGTCGGAGTTTAGTTTCTCAGAACCGTTACGTCAGCAGTTCATATACCATCCCCAGTGGTTCACAAAAGTTGATTTCCTATACAGTCTGATTTTTATAAGAAACAACCATTGGGTTGGCGTTATAGTTGATTTGCAAGCTTGGGCAATTTATGTGGTTGACGCCAACCCTGCATGTCAATCTGATTTTGCATTGCATTCTGTCCTCACCCCAATATCCATTCTCTTGCCTCACTTGATATCACGTTATTGTCTAATTACCCGTGCTGATGAACTCAATTTCCTTCCAATGCCCATCTCTCGCTTGGATATTCCAATACTTGTTGAGCACCCAGGTATACTTTACAATTCCAATGTCCATTTCACACACATTTGTATAGCAGAGACTTGTCTCTAACTTGTTTTCGATATGTATAGGATACTCGGCTGTTACATCCCTGATGCTCTTAGATTTGCACGCAGCTGGGCATCAAATGAATACTGTCTCATTCACCGAAGCACAAATCCGGATTGCTGCTGAGAATTATGCAATTCAAACCATGGAGGTATGTAACTTGGGTGAAGACACTGTTGTGGAGTAACTTGTGTGTATATGGCATCGTTGTTTTTAGTGTTTTTATGTATTTCACTATTTTCCTCGAAATTTTCACTTCCAACGTTTCTACTTTCTTTGAGTAAACCAATTGTCTTATTGTACTATTAATTTATTTCAAGTTTATGGTTGTTACTTATTACGTGAGTTGAAGTTACCCTACGTGAGAGTGCGTTGTCACTATCTTTGTGCAGAAGTCTATATATAATATGATATAGTATGATAGAGTGTGTTGTCAATATCTTTGTGTAGAAGTCTATATACTATGATATAGTATGCAAGCTCAACATTTCGTATGTAAGATCACCATTTTGGTGTAGTATTTAGTTGTTAGGTTTGACAGTTGATTATGTTGAATGGGTTGGGTTGTGGGATTTTGGGGTTAGGTTAAGTATTTGGATTTTGGTGATGATAGCTTAAAATTGTAGACATGTCTTAATTTCAATTATATATTCTATTCTATATATATCGTCTATTTTATTTGGGTTGAAGTAGTGTATTTTGGGTTTTAGTGTTGATAGCCAACAATCGTAGACATGCCATAATTTCAATTATATGTATTATTCTATATATTTTCTCTATTTTATTTGGGTTCAAGTCGTCTATTTTGGGTTTAGAACATATTTCTTTTCAATTTAGTTTCTGCCCAATTCTTGAAATTAGAAATTATTGCATCAGTCGTAATAAAAAGTGTGCACATACCCTTTTCTTATACCTTAATGTTACTAGCCTTTACTATGTAAGATTGACATTTGGGTTTAGTGTTTAGTTGTTAGGGTTTACAGTTCACTATGGAGAATATGATGTGGGATGGTGTGGTTTAGGTTGTTGTGGGATGGTGTGGTTTAGTGTAATTATTTGGGTTTTACTGTTCATGGTTATGTTTACAATCCTAGACATGTCGTACTTTCAGTTATTATTACTATTCAATTATATATTCTATTCTATATATATCGTCTATTTTATTTGGGTTCAAGTAGTGTATTTTGGGGTTTAGTGTTGATAGCTAACAATCTTATATTTGTCATAATTTCAATTATATGTATTATTCTATATATTTCGTCTATTTTATTTTGGTTGAAGTCGTGTATTTTGGGTTTAGAAAATATTTTTTCAATTTAGTTTCTTCCCAATTCTTGAAGTTAGAAATTATTGCATCAGTCGTCATAAAAAGTGTGCCCACACCCTTTTCTTATACCTTAATGTTACTAGCCTTTACTATGTAAGACTTCCATTTGGGTTTAGTATTTAGTTGTTAGGGTTTAGAGTTCACTATGGAGAATATGATGTGGTATGGTGTGGTTTATGTTAAGTATTTGGGTTTTAGTGTTCATGGTTATGTTTCCAATCCTGGACATGTCTTCCGTTCAGTTAGTTGTACTATTCAATATATTTATTCTATTCTATATATTCAGTCTATTCTATATGTCTCCAATTTCCAATATGCTATCAGGGTGGTTTTGGTTTATGGTTTAATAAGTAGAATTTAATGGTTGGTGGTGGGGTTTATGGTATACTTAATTAATCTCAATAAAAAGTGTTCACACTCCATTTTATTTGCCCTTAATGTTACTATGCTTTCCTATGTAAGCTAACCATTTGGGTTAACTTTTTAGTTGTTAGGGTTTTAGTTCACAATGGGAATGTGATGTCGGATGTTCGGGTTTTGGTTTAGTATTTGGGTTTTAGTGTTCGTAGTTAGGTTTCCACATACTATTTATGTTAGAAGGTAGTATAGTGTTATAGAGAATGACATCATTTCATATATTAAACAAAGAAGGCCTAGGTCTGTGTCGTACAACTATCTATTGTTTTTGGTTAAAGGGGGCAAATATAGCATAATATATACATCCCAAATACACACATATGTGTTGTCTCTGCATATAGGTGTGTATTTGGTTTCAAAAGATTTGTCATCCCCAATGAACTTCACGATAAAAGGTTCACCTATTTCACATAGTTCCCAAAAGAGTGCTTCCATCTTCATTCTTCGACTTCATCGAGTTCCCAAAAAAGTGCTTCAAACTGCCATTTTCATTCCACCCACAGATGGAACTGGGTAGATTTTGCCAGCAAACCCAATTCTCCAAGTTGGAACATGATACGGAGGGGCAACTAAAGCATCTGTCGGAAACCCGACCTTCGCAGCAACATCGAGAGCATGGATGCAGGGTATTCCAATTTCTTGGTATTCCCTACAAGAGCATGTCCCAGCGCCCAAGTCGACAGTGACGCAAGCCCCCTCGGTATCCTGAACTTGGAACTCCAAATCACCAATATCACGGACCGCCAAAGCAGTGGACAAGTCGTAATTCTTCTCAACGAGTTTGCGTACATTTGGGGTGAGGGTTCCAAGCTCCATGTTGGCTTTGGATCTGCGTATTGCTAACCAGGTCATCACCGTCGTGCGTATATACTCAAACATGGTGATCAATGGATACTCTCTTGCTTTTTTAATCACCGCATTCCATGACTCTGCGATGTTTGAATCCATAATGTTGTATCGTTTCCCTCTAAAATGAGCTCGAGTCCAATGTCAAACCCTAAAAATTATATTGTTTTGTATTGTTGGATAACCTTATTAAATTTGACTATATGGAATAGATAATGGTTAAATAGCATAGACTTCATACCTATGTCAACCAGGTAGGCCGCACAAGCTGGGTTAATTTTCTGGATTTCGATAAATCTTTTGTTAAATTCAGTCAATGTGAATGCCCTTGTCGCAACTGACATAAGGTTTGCAACACTTTTCGTCTTAAATGATGCCTTCACATTTCTCCATAGGTGGAGTACACATGCTGCATGATTGGCTTGTTGGTAAATCTACAAGATGTGCAGCTATTAGATGTATGTGTATTGTGCAAATGAAATGGGCAGTTGTTAAGTAGTATAGAAAAAGTAGAGTTGATGTGATTCACCTTTCGTAGCCCTGTGTAAATGCTCAAATGTCGATCTGATATGAAAACCAATTCATGTGTGTCATGGACAAAGCTACTCAATTTATGAAAGAACCATTCCCAAGCATCGTCGTTTTCACTATCAACTACAGCAAAAGCTAGGGGAAATATTTGAAAATTTCCATCTTGAGCTGCAGCTGATAGAAGACATCCACCATATTTTCCTTTCAGTGAAGTTCCATCAACAACAACTACTTTCCTCATTGCCGCATAGCCTGTTATGGAAAGGCCATACGCAACAAAACAATATTTAAAACGGGAACCCCCTTCAGCGTCCTCGGTTTGCTCCAGATAGCACAATGTCCCTTCATTAGAAGCCTGGAGGAAAGCCAAATATGTTGGAAGCAATGAGTAGCTTCCCACCATTGTGCCCATGGCATGTTCGATAGCAAGTTTCCTAGCTCGCCAAGCTTTCCAATATGAGACATTTACCTGAAACTCATCTAGCAATATTTTCCTTATTGTTGATGCACTTAGACCCTTCTTAATCCCTACAAAGCGGGATTGCAAAATCTCCCCAATAATTGCTGCCAACTTGTGATAATTTCTTCTCTCATCCACCGTGCAGGTGTGGTTGAGGTTTGCTTGGCGGACCTGGAAGTTCCCACTCTCATCTAACAACACTGCATAGACGCACCATGGACAGGACTTCCCAACACATTTGAAAAGAATTAAAGAAGGGCTAGATCTTGTGGTCTAGAAATGAAACTTTCTATTTATTGCATAGATTGCAAGCTTTATTTTGCAATCCGTCTTTGATTTGAATACGCGGCCGACAAAGAAGGCATCTCCTTCGTAGTGGACGTCAGACAATGCAGTGTCCACCCCTACAATAACAATATCAAGATAGCCATGTTATTTAGTTTGTTTCGATTGATCATGTTTACTATACTATCTTAGAAATAGTATATACTATTCCATCTACAAAATGGTATTGTATCGTATCAAGTTAAGCTATTCTATTCGTTAAACAAATCACCCTTACTTGTTCCCTTTTGATCATTGTAAACCGGTGGTGCATCCCTCCCAAATAATGTTGGATTATTGGGGTCGTTTAGCATATCAAACAATGCTTGGTTGAATTTTCCCCAATGTAGTCCTTCTGCAGTAGCCGGTTCAATTTTTTCATCCGTTGAGGGGTACGCAATATCAACATTAGCTGTGTCTGGTACGCCAGGAATGCCGAATATTAAACGCCTCCGTACAAGCCTACTTCCACCTTCGGTTTCTCCTACTGTGTTGCGTAGAACAGGGACGACCATATCATCATCTGAGTCTGAGGTAGAGTCAGATGTTGTGTCTTCATCGGCCACCATTTTCTTCTTCCCCTTATCTTTTGATCCACGTGTGGGTCTCAGTAGACGAATTGTATCACCAGGTTCACGGATTTCTATTCCATTTTGTCCATGTGGAAAAGTATGTCGCTGTAGCAGTCCTATACTGCTTCGAGTGGGTGGATTAAATCTTTCTCGTACTTTGCTGCCACGGGTTGTGCTCTTTCCGGTTAGTGGTGGGACGGTCAAAGGAGTCTCTGAAAGTGCAAACACATGTAAATCTTCATCTACTATGGCATCATCCGCTTCCGGGACTACACGGTCTCCCATGTCTGCGTGAGTTGCCGGTTCCGGCTCACCGTCATCGCTTACACGGTCAGTATTTCCGTCGTAATGGCGAACAATGGAAACAAATAGATTCACCTCCTCAATGGATCGCCTCATTTCGATAAAGACTCCAACTTCTGTGTCATCGGTAATATATTGGGGGCATATCCAACTCACCATCATCTAGCATGATCCACTCTGGGTATTGATACGAGAGTTTAAGTGTGATATTTCGGGCGGTTAGTTGTAGGCGTTCCCTCACCGCCGTAATTAACTCCATCAGTGTCATACCGGTATGTAGCCTAATGTAGTGGTCGCTTTTCCCCAATATGTCAGGTTCAAAAATCCATTTCTTACCTGGGTCACGATCCCACGTGCCGGGGACCACCAACACCATATCTTGCCCTTTCATCTGCAAAGGCCGAACAAACACGGACTTTACTATCTCAGATCTAGATGGAGTACTTGATTCTATTCTATACCTATAGTATCCTATATGATATATAGGATAACGAACATTTTAACAGTTAACGCCATTTATTTCACTCTGATTTGTGGAAATGACCTGCTCGAATCGGCTCAGCATTAACCTTTTCAGAGCATTCACCTTCTTCCTTGTTTTGGTTCTTACTTCTTCACATATAGACTTACTGTGAGTAGTAAATGGAATACACCATTTATTGCCAAAGCCTGCAATTCTTATCCACATATTTTCTTTCAATAGTTAAACGTATGCGGTAAATACGTCTGTGACGTGTATCCCAATCTGGTTTACAAAGTGTACAGTTTGTTCTTAATGGTGTCCATATGTTAATTAGTCGACGTCATCTCTCCCGTAAGTAATACCTTAATTATGGGACGGCAGCTTTTTCTCTTTTGGTAACCGGCCACTTGTTTCGCATAAGGGTATAACCGGAGCAAATGACACTGAAATGTTACGCGCTTCATTATGTCAAAATCAGTGTTATTCCTTTAATTTTCGTTTTCATTTCCGTTATTAGGCAAATTAACCCTTTTTAATACTATACTAAATTAAAAAAAAATGAAATTCAAAGGTGCTGAAGACGTTGTTGTGTTTGGGTGCATATTGGTTTTAGACTTCTAGCAAAATGTGGATGCTTGTATAAGGGTCCAAGTCCACCGATAATAGATGTATATCAAGAGAAAGGATGCTCGTATATAATGGTTCAAATCTAACAAGAAAAGAATCTCATTGACCACCGACATTTGGGCTGCAAAAGTAAAAGGTAATGTTACTTAGTCAACAAAAAATGATTATATGTTTCTAATTGTTATTAATCGTTTTGCAGGTTGTAGCTATATGGTTATAACAGCCCATTACATTGATGCCAATTGGCGCTTAAAGAAACTGATCATTGGGTTTAAGTATGTCACGGATCACAAAGGTAAAATCATCGCATCTGTCCTTTTAGAATGTCTAGTTGAGTGGGAATAGAGAAGAATTTTTATGTGACAGTAGACAATACTACATCCAATAACAATGGTTTGATGCATTTTTAACATAGTTTCTCTCTGGTCTCGAATGAAGCATTTGTCATGAAAGGAGAGTTTATGCATATGAGGTGTGATGGTCACATAATTAATTTGATTGTGAAGGAAAGATTAGCTGAAGTAGATGCAAGTGTTACTGCAATCCACAATGCTATTGCGTATGTTAGATCAGGAACAATTAGGCAGCAAATTTTTGAAGTCAAGGTCGACTCTGGTAAAATGAAAAGAGTGAGCTTGCCTCTAAATGTTAGAATTAGGTGGAACTCTACATACTTGATAATACAAAGGGCACTAACGTTCAAGGTTGCATTTGATAAGATGAGTTTTGAGGGCGAACCATGCAATGATCATTTCATGGAGTTTGAAAAAGGCCAAAAAAAATGGACCTCCAACAACGGATGATTGGCGCATAGTTGAAAGGTTAGAAAGGTTTCTCATTATTTTCTACATCTCCAACTTAATAGTCTCAGCTTCTACAACTATAAATACCCACAAGTGTTATGGTAAGATACATCATCGCATCAAAGTTGAAGGTGCTTTATACTAGCTATGATATTGAGTTGAAAGTCAAAGATGACGAGATGTGTACGAAGTTTGATAAGTATTGGGATGGGTTGAAAAATATAAACAAGATGTTGATCTTGGCTACTGTCTTTGATCCTAGTATAAAGATGAAATTTACAAAGATGTGATTTGAGGAGCTTTATGGTTAAGATATTGTAGAAGCTAAACTGCTCCATGATTAAGTTATGACCATTATGAATGGCTTATTTACTGAGTATAGTGAGAGGAATGGCAAACAAGCATAAGCAAGAAGGCAAACATCTCATTCTACTCAGTCTTCACAATCTATTCAAGAGCAGTCAACATATACTATGGAGGATGAAATTTGCTATAATAGAATCGAGAAAAGGTACAAAAATATGTTAAAGGAGATCGGAGTGAGAGACTTAAACGAGTTATATGCTTATCTAAAGGCTGATGTTGAGGTACCAGACTTGATGGTTGGAACTGATTATGATGTGCTCTCTTGGTGGAAAGTCAACAATGAAAAGTATCCAATTCTTTCACAGACTGCTTGAGATCTATTCGATATGAGAGGTAAATGACAAGCTCCCATGATCCTCTTCATACCAAATATTTCCCAATTTTTTTCTCAAAAAGACAGTTCTTGTTTGTTAACTTACCAAGTGAGTCTTCAAAATGCACTGGATGTAAGCAACTGCACCAATTTTGATTGCTCAGATTAGGGGTAAAGAACCACGAGATTATCAGACACTGTGACTATCACCAATAGTGTGTCTGCAAGAATGGATGGTCTAACGATTGTAGTATCTCTCATTTTGGTTTGAGAAGCTTCTTCCTCGCTGCAATAGCTTCCTTCTCCATGAACCTCCTGAATCGCGACCTATCGTTTTTTGTTGTTAGCTCTGTGAGGCTTGTAACCGGAGTTGCCCAACTCGCACAAGCTGAGACGTGCTTCCTCTGCCGTTACGGATCCTGGGCCATCATCACCGGAACCACCGACGGTATCGGTAAGGCTTTCACCTTTCAGCTAGCCCACAAAAGGACTCATACATAGTAACCGTAAATCCCTAAAAGCTCAAAGATATGTCGGGTTCGATAAGATCCAAGTATAGTAACATCTAGACCATGATGATGGATTTCTCAGGAGGCATTGATTATGGTCTGAGACGAATCAAAGAGACGATCGAGTGTTTAGAGGTTGGGAATTGCAATTAGGGTACTCTAATTTTAGTTGAAAGAGAAGGATTTTTGAGTAGTTTACAAAAAAGAGGTAAATGACAAGCTCAAAGTACATCTAGTTCTAAATCAACAATCCCATATATATTTGACACATATCATCTCCACAATCAGTTTCGCTAAAAAAATGACATACTTTGTTATAGTTGATTACATGGCTTATGGATAAATATGATATGACAATTACATTTAATTTAAATTTATATTTTTGGTAAATTTTTTAGAATGTAAGAAATAACTAATATAACATCATTAAAATAAATTTATTTATATGACATTAAATAGTATAATAATAGAAATATAAAATATTTTACAAAATAGTAATTATTATTTAAATTTATTTTTCTAACCATACAATTTTTGAGCAATTTACAAAAAGAGGTAAATGACAAGCTGAAAGTACATGTATTTCTAAGTCAACAATCCGCTATATATTATTTGAAAAGTGATTTGACACATTTCATCTCCACAATCACTTTCACTGAAAAAAAAAGATGACATATCATGATATAATTGATGACATATATGACTTATGAATAAATATTGCATGGTAATAATATTTATTGTAAATTTATATTTTTAATAAACTTTTTATAATGTAAAAAATAAATAATTTAATATCATTAAAATAAATCTTTTTATATGACATTAAATAATATAAATATAAAATATTTTACAAAATCTTAAGTATTATTTAAATATTATTTATAATCATACAATTTTTATTGCTCACATTGTACAGGAAAACAAAGTAGGGTGTACATGTAATTTTCTCGAAATGAAACCCAAGTTCACAACTCACCAATTCCAGGCTGTCCAGAATCGTAAGTTTATTTATTTAATATGATTATATAAAATCAAATAAAACCAAACCAAAGTGCTAACCAAACCAAACTAGCACTTTGGTTTTATCATATTTTTTTTATCTTATTCACTTGCGAAGCAAGTAAGAGGCTTCCTCCTGGATAACCTTCCATGCCTCCTTCACGTGCTTCTCCTCTGTCAACGGCGCTCCTATGGAAAAACGTAGAACGATTTTTCCGGATAAAGCCTGTTTCCCACACAAATCAATACATAACAACATTAGCCAACAAGAAGAAAGAAGAACAAAACACAGAGAGAGGGATGTTCATGTTAGTACTTACAGTGTGAATAATGAAGAGTTTCCCAGAGGAATTCACTGCCTCTAGTAGCTCACGGTTTCGATCATTACACTTGTTTTCATCGTTGTCGGTAGGAACCATACGAAAGCAGACGAGAGAAAAGATCGGAGGAGTGATAACCTCAAAGTTAGGATCTTGAGAGACAAGTTGTTCAAAAACTTTAGCCAGTTTGATATGGTTTCTTATATAGCTCTTCATGGTCTCAGCTCCGTAGAGCCTTAAAACCATCCATAGTTTCAATGATCTGTTAAAACACACACACAAAATTTCAGTATATTTGTATATATTCAGTTGTTCCTGACTCCTGAAAGAGCAAAGAACCTGAATCTTCGTGAGAGAGCGATTTGCCAATCTTTGTAATCAACAACCAAGTTTGCCTGAGAGGCCTACCAAAAATAAAAAAAAAGTTGATAATAAGAATAGTACTATAATCTAGTAAGATTTGAATAAGAAATCAAAATCCTTCTTACCTTGTTTTTGAGATACTCTGGATTTGTTGAAAAGGAATTAGTGAGATCACACTGATCCTGTTTATCAAATCATTTTTTGTTTCAATACGCGAAGAGAGAAAGAAAGAGAGGCTAAAAAGAGGGCATATATACCTTCACCCAAAGAACGGAACAATCACAATTAGTGAGGAACCATTTGTGAGCATTCATGTTAAACGAGTCTGCAGTTTCTACTCCATCAATGTACTGTCTATACTCTGGACATATACAAGCACTTCCAGCGTAAGCTGCATCCACGTGAAACCACATCTCATTGCTCTGCGAATGCAGTAAAGAGAATAGCATCAGTTTTCTATGCTTTAATTTCTCTACCAAGCCGACGTCAAAATAATAATAACTAGAGTTGCTCCCCCGCAACAGCGTGGATGTACTTTTATTTTACATTAGAGCTTTCAACTCCGCATCCACGCAAATGTTTATTTTTTATTATAATATATTTTTAACCGCTGAGAATGCCATCAATTTAATTGTTTGTATTCATGTTATAGATTCATACATTATTCAGTTTTGACATTAGTGTGTATTATTCAGTGTGTTTAGCTTCCAAGCTTTATAATTTATGAAATTGTGTTTTTTTTTGCATTTTACAGAATTTTATTTTGGTAAAACAAATATTAAATTATAAAATAATAGAGTTACAAGTATACTTTTAATTTTATTAAATTAAATATTTTGTTTCAAAGTTGTATTTAAAGTTCAAATTTGATATTCAGAATTTTAAACAAATATATGTTTAGAAAGAAACATTTCAAAAATATATTTTTAAATATATTTAATTAGCTAAAATAGCTAGGAATATTATCTAAATTGTTATATTTATGGCAATGTAGTTATTAGTATCCGGATACATATGTTCATTGTGTTTATTAAATTTAGATTACACTAAAGATTTTCTTTTAACAACAGGTTTATCTAACAACCTTAGTGTAGGATTCAAATAAAGCATTAGTATACTGGGTTTCTTTTAGCTC
The DNA here is from genome assembly GCA_905132885.1 of Moricandia moricandioides. Classification (NCBI taxonomy): domain Eukaryota; kingdom Viridiplantae; phylum Streptophyta; class Magnoliopsida; order Brassicales; family Brassicaceae; genus Moricandia; species Moricandia moricandioides. The sequence goes on from CAJHQQ010001040.1 coordinate 117,132, forward strand.
ATGAAATCTAGAATCATAGTAAGCTAAAACCATGACATGGACTATACCAAATGACATTTCATAAAAATATAATCATACAGTTTTTTAACTCGGAAAGCAACCCAAAAAAAACTGTGTATTCTGGAAATCTACTATTATATATGAAAGTTTATGGTGTAAACTCACAAATAAAGAAAATTATTATGAAGGCAATGGCAAAAATAATAAGATATATTAATTTTTATATGACAATAATTAATGACTAATTTAAATACAAAGTTATTATTAAGGCAGTGGCAAAAATTGTAGGTAATTAATTGAATTAGTGGTTAGTTCAAAAAGGTACTTCAACTTTAATAAGTTAGAAGCAACATCTAAAATATAAAATAAGTTATATATATATATACGTTTTATTAGTTTTAGTTTTTTTTATATAAGAGTAGTTTGAAAATTTTATATTAGGTGAAATTGATTTTTGATGAAATTTAATTCATATGTTAACCACTTTTTGTTTATTTATTTAAAAATGTAATATCATACTAAAAAATTTAATTATAAACATAAGTTTTATATGAGATATTACTAATTTTATCATATTTTTTGTTTGAAAATATGTATTTTTGAAATGTTGATATGTGACCAAAATAAATTACTTGATACTATAAAATATTATTTTATTTAATATATTATATTTCAGTTTTGTGTTTTTATTATTACCACACAAAAAATTGTAGACCAAAATCATTGCTTATGTTGCTTTATATAAGAAGTTAATATTATAATCTTTAACAAAACTGAACTATATTATTTCATTCCAAAATTAATTACCCAAAATCACGTAAAATCTGTTAAAATTTAGATATCTTTATTAATCTTTTATTTAGATACTAATCTCATTTACATTTATTCTATATTTAGTTTAATTTGGTAAGTTAGTGATTAAATGATCCAACTATAACTCTTGTATAGTAAATTTCTAGAATGACTATTTTAATAGAGTGGATAACTCTGCATGCACAAAAAAGGAAAAAAAAAACAACTCTGCATGAAGTTTGTCAGAAACATATAAAATAAATAACCTTTGCTATCTTTCCTAGTGAAGCTAATGGATCAACTGCGCTTGAAGAAGTGGTTCCAACCTGAAAATAACAAAATAATCTTTTTGTGAGAACAAGCTTTGAGAGGGTAAATAAGTAACAGGCTTGCTAGTGCTTACATTAGCACCTAAGAAGAATGGAATCAATCCAGCTTCAAGATCTCGAGAAACAGCTTCTTGAAGCAATTCTGGACAGAGAGTGTAATTTGTAGAGGAATCTGCTTTCAGCACCCTGCAGTTCTCTGGATGGATTCCAGCTATCTTTCATGAACATAAACCAGCAGAAACAAATTTAGATTCTTCCCACAAACTTCTTTGATTAAATCTGAAAAACTTCACCTGGCAAGCTTTTTGGAAAGATGAATGTGTCTGGTCAGAGGAGTACACAACTAGCTTCCCAAGAGCGTTTTTGCCAACCCTTCTTAAGACCTTATCGCGTGCAGCAATCACAACAACATGAACAGATTCACTAGCTGACCCTTGGATGACTCCACCTCCATTTCCTATAATATATTGGGATTATAAGAGATTAATAGGTCAAGATCTTAATTTATAAAATTGTGTTTAAAAATATAAGCTCCACATAGAGGAGTTTGACGAGACATAATATTATATAAGACATTTGGACCAATCTATTACTTATCAATTGGTCTAATATGTCAGCACATGATAAGTCGAAGTTCACCATAATATCATAGCTCATAAACCTAACACTACAATGTTTAGTAATCGATGCACATTCTTATAATCTGACCCAAAAAAGTGGCTTGTGCTCCCAGACTCGATAATGGTAGCCTACAAGATTAATGACTAAGAGATCCATTATCTTGATGGTACATGAGCCTTAATCTCAAAAGATTTTGTGCAAAAGTATAAGTTTCCACATTAGGAGTTTTGATAGAACATAAGAACATCCATAGTGTGAGTTTCTTGACGAGAGTCTCTCACCAAAAAAAATAATATTATAATAGGAGAGTCTCTCAAATTTTGAGAGATTTATACAAAAGTCTCTTTACGACGAGACTTTTAGATAAGTCTCTTAAGTTTTGAAAAACTCTTTTATTATAATATTATTATCATTTTTGGTGATACTTTCGTCAAGAAATTTTCATTGGGAATACTCTAATTAATATATAAGAGATTTGAATCAGTTCACTAATTACTAACTGGTTTAAGTTAGAAGCACATGATTGAACCCAAATGTAACCAAATACAACTTAACCAACACCTATCTAGAAGCAGAAAGATTGCTATGACAAGGTTTGATGCTTTTATAGTATATAACCTTTGGAGAGAAACTGATCGGGTAAGTTGAGAAGTTTTGCAAGCCAATCAAGAACGATTATTTCGAGCTCAGTGGCAGCTGGAGAAGTTACCCAACTAAAACCAACAGTTCCAAGACCAGCACTCAACATCTCACCCAAGAGCCCTGCAACGCTACTGTTAGAAGGGTAATAAGCAAAGAAACTAGGGCTTTGCCAATGAGTTACTCCAGGTAATATCTTCGTTTTAACATCTACAAAAATCAAAACAAAACTCATATCAGATCTATCTATGCTCAACCAATGTATCCGAAATAGTCCAAAACTTAAAGTGGGTATTCACCATCAAGAACTTGTTCCAACGTTTCAGGGTGGTCTGGTGCTGAATCAGGCAAAAGGTTATGAAGATAACCAGGCTGTATCAGAGACATGTAAAATATCAACAATGTGAATAAACCAGAGAGATTCAAACACACAACTACATCAAAGTCTAACGTGTCGACCATGCCAATTTGGTTAACCCCTTAGGATAGAAACAAAAACATAGCAAATTTCACAGAAAGTATGAAACTTTTTGGAGCATATGCAGAGGTTTTTTCACACAACATTGAACAGATTGGATAAAATCCTTAACATGTTGATGTTCTTAGGGACAAGAAAGTGACCTGAACTTGGCTAAGGACAGGGAAAGTTTCGATGGTTTTGTAATAATCAGCAATGAAGTCCACCATTCGATGCCCGTACTCTCTCAGTTGCTCAGAGTCCATTGGCTTCAACACGTTGCTACCACCATTTTCCCTGTTCCATAATAATTAAAAAAACACAGACAAAATTCTTACGAAATCATGACCAAAGCTGCATTTTTCAAGAACTTACATTCTTTCTTGTTTTTCTTGCGTGGCTCTGAGTTCTTGTTTATATCTCAGAAGCTTTCTGAATTGTTTGGGTTTCAGCTCTCTTATTTATAGGCAGATATTATTTTATCAATGCCTTAAATTTCATTTACTAAAACAATGCATTACAAATATAATATTAAATTAATACATATTCTGGAACTTTTCGGAAATATAGGTTTTCTTGATAATAAAAATATCATTTTCATTATTAATATAATATTAAATAAAAAATTATATGATTTAAAATTTATATTCTAAATAATTTTAGATATAATTATAACTAATTCATTTAAATTACTAAAATAATATTATAAATAAATTACTACTCAGTGAGTATTATTAGAACTATTCAAACATATACTTATTAACAGTTATAATAATATAAATATATTTTAATAAAATTAAAAATTTACTTTTATAACTATGTATTTTAAAGATAATTAATAAAACATTGCAAATTTTTATTTACTAAAACGCTTTAAAATAGATTACTAGAAAGGTGAATATTAACTCTAATTTTAGAACAAATACACTGTTATTCAGATATACACTGGAAAATATAGTTTCAAAGAAAAATATTTAACAAAATTATCAATTAACAAACCATTCTTTCTTCATAATTTATTTACAAATCTGTAAGTTATGTATAGTATCTAATAAAGAACCTTTTTATAAATTCCACTATCTCCAGCTACCAATCACCACTTTCACAATATTTGAATTCTTCAACTTTTATAAGGTTTTGATTGTGCAATTTTTTTATATTTATTAATATTTTATTTTTAGCATTAAATTGGTTCATATTTATTTTTAAATCTTACATGTATATTATTTTTACTATTATTTTTATTTTCTTAGTCATAATGATTACGACAGTAGTTTTTATTAATATTATTCTTTCGATCACTAACTTTTTATTAACTATATCAATTATTAGTAAATAATTATAATTGTTTCTAATAACTTGTATTTAGAATAGGATATAATAATATTTTTGTTTTCTTTTTTGAAAAAAAAACTGTTTCTTTTCAAGTTCA